>WOVY01000513.1:0-80000 GCA_013436015.1 Rhipicephalus annulatus | reverse complement strand
GAAAGCTGTTTTGAGATCACAACTCGAATCACGCTCAGTTGTCCGCTGGGCAGTGTCCACAACCACATCACGCTAAATAAGAAAAGGAAAATCTAGCACCAATGACACAGCGGGGCTCGAACCCGGGTCCACTGGGTGCCAGCTCAGTTTTCTACCACTGAGCCACACCGGTATTTAAGACTCGTTGTCAAACTTGCCTTCGGCAGGCTTGATGTCTGAAAAGCAATCGTGTTAATACGACCTATATAAAGCGTTTTAAGACCATCCAGTCGTCACGAATAGCGTAACGAGTAGGTCGTCCAATGCTCAATCTATTGCAATACAAAAGCTTGTTCTATTTCCCCTATCAACTGTGGTGCATACCCACTTCAGCCATAATTCCTCATCGCCAGCCACTGCATGAACAATTGGCGCAAAATTCCTTGCAAGTGGTTAGCGGATACGACGCTTCTCAAAAGAATGACAAAAATAGCATAGCGAATGCCGACCTACGACCCAAAAACTTTTATTATTAATGTCCTAGTGGGTATTAAGCAAGTGTGCTTTCAGTATAGTTACCCACTGAGTGTTTTGAAAGACTATTCTAGCTTTCGCTGGGACTGTGCTGCGCCTTCGGCGCAGGCATGGCATTTTGTTTTTGTATTTATACAATAAACCTAGGTGTTTCTGGTTGGTTCTACACCAATGTCAGTCGCTTTGTCTATGACTGAGAAAATTGCCTTTGAGCTGCTATTTTGACGTACAACAGTACTCGTTCGCTTGACATACTCAAAATATTAAATAGACAATGAACTGGAATGTGCATCCAGAGATGAAAAGATAATGACTCCCTTTCGAGTGGATTGTTTATCAATAGACAGTGTTATTGAAATGGACACAATTGCACAGCGTTTGAAAAAACTGAAATATCTTACTGTAGTCATGTTTCGGATGTTAAAAGCAGACGATAAAATTGATCTTAGGTAATATTTTATGTTACAGAAGCTGCACGAATTGGTCCCGCGTTTGACTGCAAACCGACATAAATGTGCGAAATACCTACCTTTTATAAAGCTTATGGTTCCAGCGTCTCAGCATGCAGAGTGCCCAAACACAATGTGCCAGATAGCCACATACGCCTAGAAAAACTTTCTTAACCCTCTCGTGTGAAATAAAATTTACAAGAAGGCAAGTAACATAACATGTCGTTATATAGTTTCAATATGTGTTTAGAATGTTCAAAGAGCGCGCTTCTTGACTATAGACCCTTTTCATAAATACGCCACCTCACGGTGAGCTTTTCGTCAGTTAGGCTTCACAAATGAGCGTGGAATAGCTAGCGCCATCACGAGGGCATGGAAAGCAAGCCGTCAAATGCATGAGTGCTATGATGTTTGTGTTGGCAGCTAGTTCTCCGGATCATCTGGTGTAATCACACCGCTTTCTAACTTGAATGAGCTCCCAGTACTCTCCGATAAGCTTTCTGAGCTGCTTCCGCTGCACAATTTTGTACCCTTCAACGGGTTGGACGAGCAGTTTGGCTTGTTATGACTGGCAATGCATGGATCCCGCCTACAAGAGACCCTCATCGGCGCGCCCTCCCGACGCGGTCCGCGTCCTGCAGGAACGCAAGAGGTGTCTGTGGGCGCTGCAAGAAACGCGCTTCAGCGTCGCTGGGACACACAACCTGCGTCGTCTGCTGCGGTGCCCCCCTCACAATGGTGGCAGACTGTAGTTCACGTCCGCGGCACTATGGGCGCCTTTTTCAAAAAGGATCTATACGGCACCGGTATTTCTTTTGCTCGAAAGATATATGGAACGCGTTATCAAGACATGGCGTTTCACTTGAGCTCTCAGGACGGCATTCGAACACTAACCCCCGTATTCACAAACGCTCCTCGACTCGACTTGCACCCTTCACTTGACAGAGTTGAGCACTGCGCCACCACTCGGCTGAAAATGACGCTGCGCTACTCAAGAATCGCAGCAGATTATTGTTCATATGCAGTGACATGCCGTGCCTAGAGACGGCGCTTCCATCGGCTTTCTAAAGTGAAGGTGCAGCGTTGAGTGAAGGGACGTTCTAGAATACGGGGGTAAGAGTGAGGGGCGTGTTGGGACTAGCAGCATGACGTAAGACGCGACGCAACTGTTGCTTGGCAAACAGGACAACCATTATGGGAGCTAGCAAGAGTCAACACTCAGTACTACAGAAAATACTGGCGCTATTAAGAGCTCAACTATTCGTCTTGCAGGCTTTGGTCTGCGATAGCGCTCAAAACGAGAAAACCATCTGGCTTTGTTAGCGTCCATGGGCGTCGGTAGGGGGGTGCAAAAGGGGCGTTTGGATTGGCCCTCTCGAGCCACACCAGCCCTTGCCTCCACCCTAGCTACACCAGCGCTCTCCCCTCTGCTTTACAGTGCAGCACTGGTTTGCGCTGAAGTTCTCCCCTTAATGCTATGTATCAGTCAGGCCTAACAGATGTGTTATTTTCTTTTCCTATATCTGCGAAGACGTCGACAGCTTACATATCACTCAAACATACATACATTCCAAAGATCATCAATTAGAAAGCTTAAGAACGTACCAAACAACTGTCCGTGAGTAAACGGTGGCGTACAGTACATCATAAGGCTCCAAGAACCCAAATGGTTAGCGTTAACCACAACAAAAAAAAGCGTCGGTGGGGAAACGTGAGGCCGTAAGTCAGGGACAATCAAGGTTGAGACCTGGCTTTCGCTGCCCGCTCTGCCATCCGAGACAGCGCGTATCAGAGCGCTATGCAAACACACGTTCACATTCATGCGAATGAAAAGTAAAGAAGAAACAATAACTAAATCCAATGAAAAAATGA
This sequence comes from Rhipicephalus annulatus, assembly GCA_013436015.1. Classification (NCBI taxonomy): domain Eukaryota; kingdom Metazoa; phylum Arthropoda; class Arachnida; order Ixodida; family Ixodidae; genus Rhipicephalus; species Rhipicephalus annulatus. The sequence continues at coordinate 77,166 of WOVY01000513.1, read as the reverse complement.
AAGGAAGAGGGATGTCTCACTTTGGAGAATAGAAAAAGACCGAGCACCCCGGCACATGCAGACTACTGCTCTGTTATTTCTGCCACAGCGCCCTTTTGTCTTTCGGCAGGAACCCGCATGCGACCGGCTTTGTTCAGCCGTCTCCCTTCTGCGAAAAGAAGCCAACGGCGGGCGGCGATCCCACGGACGAAGCTGGGGAGGAGGTTGGCCGGCACGTCCGCCACAGGAGACAGCCACCGCAGCCGGAGAATAATGAAATCGGCCGTATACCGTCCCGATCTTCGTTAGCCAAGAAGCCGAGCTTCTATTAAATACGCCCCGCCTGCCTGCGGCCACCTTGATGGCTGCAGCCGCTTTTGTCAGGCACGGCATAATCACCGCATACGCGAAGGCGGATGATGCGGGTCCTTTTGTGATCCCCTCGTGGCTCCAGTGGCCGAGGGTTACAAAAGGTTAAAGCCCAAGGTCACGCGCCTTCGTCGTTCGCCTCCCCCGGTTGCCAGGAATGGTGTGGCGCTAATGGCGCCGGGGACTTCAACCGGTGTCCAGCCACAGGGTACTTGTTGACATCTAATGATAAATCAATAAAAAAGAGGCACTCACCGACACCACTTTTGCAATCCTTAATACAATCGACGCACGTAGAGAGTCTTTAGCAAGCCTTCTATGCAGTCTGCATGCTATTTAGGCGCTTTAAACTTGCTCTCGGACGAGGGTGTGATCACTGTGGTAGAATGAAAGTGAAGCACACTCGTCGCGTGTACTTTAGCATGGCAGTAGCGCGACAATGCTGCTGACATGTGTTAGCGAAAGCACTGCTATGAAGTACAAGGGAGAACGTTTGTACGAGTTTATTTTCAATCGGTTTCTCTCATTGCCTCATTCAACAATACATAGCTGTAAAGCAGATAACTTCCACACGTGAAGCGGGCGTTTCGACCAAACTTCAAACGCGGTGAACAGAACTTATATAACTTGTCTGTGTTATTATGAGGTACGAAACCAAACTAATCGTCACAGTGAAGGTTGCACGGAAGGGGAAATGTGATTTTGCTGTGAAAATTCAAAGGCAAAACACCATTCTGCAGACTATAAAAACACCCCGCATTTGCCTCTGTAGTTTCTACTACTCCAGTCCATATCGTTCAAGGTTCTTACACAGCATGCATCAAGAATCATTCTGCGCGTGCGCTGACAGTTCCCAAAGGCGCCCACAGTGGATGTTTTGGCGTGGCGAAACATTCTGTATACAGAAACCAACAACAACAATATACAGACGCGCGAGTAACCCCACCTTGCTTCTATTCTGAGAAGTAACGATGAAAAGCGGACATTTTTTTCCTTGTTTTTTTACTAATATGACATCGTTGTTGAGCTAAGTGACAGGGATTCGGGTGCACCGCACCTCCGCTGTTGTCACACAATCCACTTCTGCCCATCGCACTGCAACAAACGAGAGCGCGGAGCATTCCAAGCCATGTATCAACAGGGTGTTGGCTTGCGCTGTGCCCTGATTTATAAACGTCGCGCTTTTTATTGCTCTCTCGCGTAGTCCAGAGAGGGATTCAGTGCGCGCGGGAAACCAGTATTTGGCGTTGCTCGCATACGTCTCCCGTTGGCGAAATTTATAGGCGCGCACAATGTGTCCGGAGCGGCACCGTGCGGAAGGAAATCACGCTAGAGTTTCGCAGCGCCGCCAACTGCATGGCGAGCAGCCCGCGAACGTCGCGTAGGGGGAGAGTTCCTCACCGCGTGATCTCTTTTTGTGTGTGTTTAAAGCGTCTCGGCCGCCGTGCTGGAGGGGGGAGAGGGTGAACTTGTGGGCAACGATTATTATGGAAGTCTGTACGAGCATTCGAAACGGTATAAGTAGACGAAGCGAAGGCCCTCGCGTACCCAGAGTTCACGCGTTCGCCCTTAACTGGTCTGTTTATACAGAAGGCGCGCTCGGAAGCATAGCGCAATCGTCGTTCCCACACGCCTCTATACGAAGAGGAAAAAGCCCACCTCTGAGGGGCTGCTGCTGTTGGCGGAACATGATTGATGGGGGCCGACGTTCTTGAGTTGCTTCATAGCACACACGAGCACGTTGAATTTTTTTTTGGTGCATTAATTGTCTATCGACACATGGGTAATATTCATTCTCGGTCTTGACTAAAGGTTGCTCTTAATACCGTGTTACTTCATGCGCTTTCTAGTAAATTTGGTTCACCCATAGAATAAGGTGAGCGCTAAACTAAAAATTAGCTTGCTGTAGAAGCATCGAAATGTTACACCATGTGCTTACTCAGAGCAAAGGTCGCTTGTATCAAGAGGTAAAAACAGATGAAGAAAGAAGGATAAAGACAAAAGCCCGTATACGCTGCTGAAAGGCCATAGCTAGAGGGCTGCTCAGCCAAAAATGGCTGGAAGAAGAGCCTGAGAGAGGACGTCTTTCAAGTGTGGAATGCTGAAGGTACTATCTGCTACGAAGGATGAGTGATTTAACGAAGAGTTGAATAAATCTTGCGTTGAGGAAAACGAGGACATTTCGATAATTGTTGAATGACTACAGTGCACGCCCGTTACGGTATCTTATGAATATTTTCCAAAAAGCACGCAGCCAACTATATACATGCATAACTGTATTTTTGATTCATCCAGTGTGTATATGTGTACACGTGTGTTTGCATGCGTACATGTATATCTAAACGTAGTAAACAAAAGAAATCCGCGGAGTATGAATAGTAATCATCCCCCCCCCCCCCTTTATGTTTGCCTTCTGGCTGTTCCTATCATTCAACAGATACGAGTCATCGCTCCTTTGGTCACTGCTTGCCTGCTCACTAACCTTTTGTTAGTTAAGAAAGCGAGATATGATAGTGAGTGTGCGTTGCCGTTATCACAGCCGCCATTTTGCTGTACACCAAGCACCGTGATAAAGGTTCGCTCGATGCAGGTCTGCTCATCTCTAGAGGTACACTGGAAGCAGACGATTGTATAGAACGTAGCGTACGTTGACTTCATGTGAGTAGCTTAGATTTGCGCGTACATACACCTACATCACACTTGATGTATATTGGCATAGTTTATATTTCGCATTATCTCCATATAACACCTACTACTCACTGCAACTCTGTCGCCCAAAATGTTGTTGCGTTGGGCGTCTGAGTGGTCTCGCATTACGAAGATGTGTATACAGCGCAGCGGATAGGTCAATTTCCCCTTGTCAATATGCAGTCTGTGACAGCTTGCGCGTAATGACGCCAAAACGGTCTTTTCCCCCGGTACCTGCAGACGGCGCTTTTAGCCGAGACTTGCGTATAGCGTACCATTGTTCGGAGGACATTTAATGATGACATTCACATAACGTATTTGCGTGGTATACCAAATGATATACGTATGAGTGTCCAGTCGGCACTTCCCAGGCCATTGCATGCGTAGCAACCAACACCGGCCTTATAAGCTCGCCAACCGGTATAGTAGCAATGTCTTGTTAACGGATACACGGATTTCTGGATGTATGGCTTCATGGATATTGGAAGGACGGCTTGCTGGTTGCATGGATAATACGAAAGTAACCATTTGAATCAGGGTAGTAGGAGGCTCTTTGCTCATGCTTCTACCATAACGCATAATAATACTTGTTGGGGTTTAACATCCCAAAGCTACGATATAAATATGAGAGACGCTCTACTGAAGGGCTCCGGAAATCGCAACCACGTAGGGTTCTTTAACGTGCACTTAAATCTAAGCACGCATGGCGGGGATTCAATCCCGCGACCTGCTGGTTAGCTGTCGAGTACCACTACCACTAGACCACTGTGGCGAGTCTATAATAGCGCAAGACGCTCAAGTTATGAAAACCTTCCCCCTTTTTTTTTTCTTTGCTAAGAGACGTTGGCATCAGACGCGTTGTCGGTGTAATATCTTCGATGCGTGCGTTGCGTACGGAGGAGGCAGTGCAGCGGCGGCCGGTGTGCCTCCCGTACAGGGCGGAAGGCGTCTCCGGTCGGGGTCCGATTCATTGGCGCACTGACCCTTGCGGCGTGGGTCCGCAGGGGCAACGCTGTCACGGATGGCTCAGCACGGTCAGGAAGTTGGCTGCCACCTCGGCACGTGCGCTCTCTTCGTTAGCGGCACTCGCTGTTCTCTCCGGCGCCGACGGGAGCCAACGGGTGCCTTGCAGTGGCGCCCACTGGAGTAGGGCTATGCTGCAGGCGCAACCATGCACCGCTCATTGTTGAGGATGCAGCCTGTGGCTATATTCCCCATCATAGGGAAATATTCTGTATCGCTGAAGCATTAAAATCGGCACCGAATTATGTGCGGACTAAAAAGTGCAAAAAAAAGAAGTCATTATTTAATGAAACATTTCGCGTCTTATGAACCAAAATCATGATTCCATCATGAGACATGCCGAAGTGGAAACCTCCGGACTATTTTTGACCATCTGCAATCTTTCGACGCGCACCTAAATTCAAGCACAATGCCGCGGTGGGGGACGCTCTGCATGCGCTGCTTCCACCCGGCAGTTTGAAGGTTTCTTGTCGCACATGACGACCGCTCAATTATTTAATGCTAGTTTAGGTTGCAGATCTACACAAAGGTAGTCGCAAATATACCTCGAAGGGAATCGCGGCTGCTGTATACCTGTTACATTGATACCATATTTCGCCTTTGTTGGCTCCGTTAGGTTATATCTACCAAATAAACAGACCATATGGTCCATTCTCTTTCTCTCATTCAATTTGTACATGAAGTCAGACATGCGATGCGTTTATTTTTAAAATCATGTCGTATAAGAAACAAAAACAAGGAAATCAATGCGACAAAGTAACACAAGATCCAATGCCATGTAACTTCAATAAAACTTCGGGCACGCGATTACATAGAATAAGTTCTTTACGAAAGCATATCATGTGAGGGTATAATCGTAAAGTCAGGCCGAACCAAGCTAATTCAATAAACTTACAACATACGCCAAGTATACTGCTACTATGTACTTTTAGAGAATGACGCTCGTTTTTTTTTGAATATCTAAAACCCCATTAATTTTAGACTTTGGAACATATATGCTGATTGTGCACCTATTAGCCCCGAGAAGTTGGAGTGGCGCCACCTGGCGGGATGCCTGGATGACGTCACGGCAAGGATGCTTCAACGCCTGGCGTGGCGCGCCTACTATAACATGCGCTCGCATCGTACGCTGTTCCACTGTTTGCGATCGTTTTTCAATTGACTCAAGCTTCAGATGACTGCCCGCCGCGGTGGTTTAGTAGTTATGGTACTCGGCTGCTGACCCGCAGGTCGCGGGATCGAATCCCGGCTGCGGCGGCTGCATTTCCGATGGAGGCGGAAATGCTGTAGGCCCGTGTGCCCATGCATATTTGGGTGCTCCTTAAAGAACCCCAGGTGGTCGAAATTGCCGGAGCCTTCCACTACGGCGTCTCTCTTAATCATATGGTGGTTTTGGGACGTTAAACCCCACATATAAATGAATCAAGCTTCAGACGACTGACGAAAACAGCATCGATAATGCTCCTAGTAAAACGACTAAAAACTTTTGTTCAGTAAAATCACCAACGGTTACCGCGCTCCACCGTACACTTTGATGAGGTTTATGTTGATTGACTTGATTGATTTGTGGAGTTTAACGTCCCAAAACCATTATATGATTATGAGAGACGCCGTGGTGGAGGGCTCCGGAAATTTTGACCACCTGGGGTTCTTTAACGTGCACCAAATCTGAGCACACGGGCCTACAACATTTCCGCCTCCATCGGAAATGCAGCCGCCGCAGCCGGGATACGAACCCGCGACCTGCGGGTTAGTAGACGAGTACCTTAGCCACTAGACCACCGCGGCGGGGCGATAAGGTTTATGTTGTCGCGCTGCTAAACTCGAGGATGGGTTCGATTCTCGGCCGTGGCAACCGCATGTCGACGAGAGTGAAGAGCAATAACATTGTTGTGCTTGGATACAAACTTATTTTGCAGCGTGTCGCGTATTCAAGTCGGGGTTTTTACATGTAAGACAGCATGCTTACATTAATACGTTGCTTTCTTTCCAAGCGGTTCTTTTCAGAAGTACGATGTTCACTTCCGAAAGCTTTAGTTGTAACGGACACAAGCGACTATGTGGCCACGGAGTGTTTTTTTTTTTGTTGTTGTTGCCTCTGTACCAAGCTCTACGCACAGTTGCAAAAACCAATGCAGTATTGAGGCTCGCAAAGCATCTCCGAAGCGTTTGGCCGAGAATACCACCGCAGCAGTTGTATTTCTTGTTCTTATGTAGTCGCTCAGTCGTAATGTAGTTTGACGCTTTCCTCGCAGTGATTTCGGGGCTTCATTTCACTAAAAAACGAGTTGTGGTTAATTGCGAAAACTCCACGCAGCATCGTAGCAATGGCGCTGTTACGCCTACATCCGGGCTTCATTAACTTGTTTGTGGATTTGACCTGCGAGATCAGACACTGTCTGATTGAGGCGAACACCGTTTAAATATCACGTGGGCCACGTCACTGAGAACACCATCGAAATCATTCACGACGCTCATTTCGAGTTTTAATCATTTGGTAAACGATTGTTATAAATAGGCCTCCCACGCACGTGAATTAAACGTTACCGCTTGTGACGCGGTGTTTGAACGGGACAGCAGTTAAAGAAAATCGAAATATACGGTCACTTAATTCCTGGTAACTAGTTGTTAAAAAGAACTATTTACGGAATTCTACTATCATATCTCAGCATTTCCCGGCACATTTTGTGGGCACACGTATACATTCTGGATATAATAAAAAAATTATGGTCGATCAACTTACATCTCTTTTAGCAAAACGCGCAAGTTTGTCGAATCACCTGAGCAAAGCGCATAAAAACTGCGATATATTAGTGAATTTGAAAAATGCCCTAATTTTATTTGTAATATTTCAGGACACAAGTCATCCCGGAGTGCATGCCAAGCTGTATTGAAGTTAGAATCATCAGCGTAAATACTTCTAGCACCAGTTTTTTTGGCGTTAGCAGTGACAAAAACGAACGCCTTGCTGTAATAAGTGCCACCATTTTCACACGAAGCTCCCATTAAGGCGGAAGTTTGCTCTTTAGATAATCGCAACGTTTAGGCACTCACTTAACTTTCGATAGCAGTGTGAAAAGCCCCCTTCTACCTTGGTATATTTCCGGCCCCGCCACGGTGGTCTAGTGGCTAAGGTACTCGGCTGCTGACCCGCAGGTCGCGGGATCAAATCCCGGCTGTGGCGGCTGCAATTCCGATGGAGGCGGAAATTTTGTAGGCCCGTGTACTCAGATTTGGGTGCCCGTTAAAGAACCCCAGGTGGTCAAAATTTCCGGAGCCCTCCACTACGGCGTCTCTCATAATCAAATGGTGGTTTTAGGACGTTAAACCCCACAAATCAATCAATCATTGGTATATTTTCATCGCAACGTTGAGTTGTCACCACCACATCGCGTAAGAGCGGGCACAAAGCGGGCGCCGAAAAAGGTGATACTCGGCCGCGGAGCAAGCGACTCCTCGTCGTGACGTCACTTAATTCGCCCCGACTGCCGCGCCGCCAGTGTTCGTGATTGGCACTAATAGATCTGCGGAGCTTATAAGCTCCAATGTCATTACAACGATCACCTTTTTATGCCGTTCCGGTGTCGATTCTATCAAATTATGCTGTATATCCTATAACGTAAGGCACCGCAAGTGCACAGGGCACTTTAAACACGTGAAATATGGCTGAAGATGTGCGCAGTATCAAGTTACCTATGTTAAAGCAGTGCTGTCAGTAAACCTGCTTTTAACCTGTGTGTCGGGATCTCAAGTTCAAGTAAATAAATTAAAAAAAAAACGCCAGGCCTGCGCGGAACGCACAGCACAGTGACAGTGACAGCAAGAACAGTGGCCTTTCGTAGCTTTTCCTAAACTCTGTTTGGGTTACATTGGGTAGCATTATACCCGCTACACAATTACAAGAAATGTTCTGCAATTTTTAACAAGAAAGTGTTTTATGCCGGGGTGCACCACGTCTTCGCTGACGTACTTCGGAGGGGACGTTGAATAGTACATACTAAGAAATTAAAAATAAAAAAATCCAGCATATGTCACGTGGAATCGAGCCCACAACCTCTCCATTTCTAGCGCGCAGCGCTAACCACGGCGCCACAGAGCACACGTTGTCCGCTGTGCTAGCGGGAAGTCATTTATATACACAATACACCGTTTAGGAGTTTTCAGAGTTTCGAAATTTTAGCGCGCTTTCGTTATCAGTGGCCAGACGGTGCGACGGGCTCACGTTGGGTGCGCAATAAAGTGCATCGCCTCCACGAAGCGCCTCCTCCACAGAACGTGGTCACTCCTGCACACGCGCTTATCAGGATCGTGTAATTTGGGAGAGGACGAAGGTAACTTCGCACGCTGTTGCGGCCGCGTTTATGAAAGGAGTTCACTGCTGACACACGACGGAGGAATCTGTTACAATTGTTAGTTCATGTTTGTGCTTTCTATGATAATTTCGTGCCTACTGTCTGCAATAGATGCGCACTGCAAGTTCTGAGCTACTTGCCATTGTTAACGTAACACTGACAGTCGTTGTTGTTGCTGAAACAATGCAGAATAGACGCTTAACTACTTCTCAAATGACACGTGCGTTTCAGTTTTATTTCGATAGTAATTATATAAACACTCTCAGCTGGATTTCGCCGCCGTTGTCGCCATCATTCACCGTATATGTATACGTATCAATTTATATGAAAACGCAAGAAAGAAAAAATAATAAATAAAAGCATTCCGGCCCGTGGAATCGAACGCCGCACCTCTGAATTGTGAATTCGAGGCGCTAGCCACTGAGCCTCGAAGAAGCACTTCCTTCAACGTTCAAACAGCAAGTTATTTATATCTACCAAATACCGCTGGTGACGGGCATCTCGTTGGGAACTATCGTGTTTTCAGCACTACCAGCGAGATGGCGCAATGAGCGCACCTCGCCACATCGTCACGACGTGGTGGCGCGAGCTCTCATCGTCCACGCTTACTTTGCCCCGCGGAGAGCGGCAGGGTATAGACGCTCACGCGTGCGCTTGCTTATCTCGCAGTGGGGACAATCGTGCGCCACGGGTTTTCACCTGAACGATTCTGTTGTTGTCACTGGGCGCACAAAGGTCACTGCAATAATTGCGCAGTCTCCGTTTGCCAAAAGGGCGCAATTCGAGACATAGTGAAGTAACCACTGATACGCTTATTTGCGTTCATCTGTACCTGTGAGTACGTTTCGTGCGTCATTTGTGCGTGAGAAACGCGGGGCACGTTTCGATCTGCTTGCCATTCTGCACGTGACCTTGCAATTTGTTGCTATCACGTTCATTGCTTCGCGTTTGCAGAAACGCTGTGACTTTCGTGTTATACCGATTCCGGTATAGAGGGATCAGCCGCGTTTTTATTTTATTTTTGTAATGAGTTCGAGCCTTCGACGAGCCATACGGTACGGATTGTGTGACACCTGCTTGTTTCTTTGCTGTTCTCCTCTATTACTCATATTAAGGCGATTCTTTTCCCAACACCAAGCCTGATTAAGACCTGTTTGCAACGTAGCTTCAGGCACCGGCATGGCTCTGTGGTAGAACACTGGGCTGGCACACAGGGTACTCGGTTTCAAAGCGCTGTGTGTTCTTTGAGTTTTTTTTAATTTACGTAGTGTTTTTTTCTTATTTCGTGGAATAGTGTATCTGACACCGGCTGCGGCGGCGGACAACTACGGTGCATGCGACCCTTATAGTGATCTCATTAACAGCTTCCACAGTGAAAGAAATTAAAGAAAGATTCCTGCCGCTTGAAGTCCAGTATATAAGGCACCCGTTCACATTTATAATTCGAGAAGCACAGAGACAGGCCACGAAATGTGGTTTAAAACCCATTTACGAAAGAGAAAATTGCATGGACCCGTTCGTAACTGTGTTACAAACCTGTGAAGGACGTTTTTCTCTGTCGTAACAATCTTTAAATCTCGAGTGATTCCGCAAAACTGACTTCTCATAAAACCAGAGTTCTGAGTCCACCAGTTTCTTCTCCGAAGTTGTTAATATTTGCGTAGCGGCTCTCTCGATCCCTATTAAAATAAAGCAATTCAGATTGTTGATTTCCGTACGCGGGCTGCTTTCTTCGAGCAAGTATATATGCAGCGCAAAAATAGTTTCAAGTTTAATTTACCAGGAAAGACTAAATTGAATCTGAAATGTATGTGTTTTATTGTCCCCTAAGCCACACGTTGGGCCGAAAAAGTGGATTCATTTTACAGCCGATGCCATATTCCGCCAGGACGCAGTAGATAGCTCAGATATAATTTTACTCATGCGGTGTTCTTTACCACGCAGTTAAACTCAATATTTGCGCATTTAATTAGCCATGTTGGGCTGCATATTTGCTGTATCCTCAATAGTACAAATAAGCACGTATTGTTATTGTTTTAAACAAAGTATGCAACTTTTTAAAACATTTTTTTTGTTTTTCTTTGTTGGAGAAAACTGTAGCAAATAAATGCCCTTGATATGGTGTCCATTAAATCTCACCGAAATAATCATAGTAAGTGCCGAAAATGACGTTCTTCGCGACAAGTCGCCCGTAATTTTGCCAGTGAGACAGCTATTTCTAATCGGCACGTGGTCGATGTGGTTTCGAGCTCGAACCGGCTTCGTAGAGTACCTCTTCAGGCCAGTGATTTCCGCACACCACTGCCGCTCTGTCAGAGGAAATGACACCATCGCATCGCCTTTGGCTAGAGCATCCTACAGCACTTCCGACGTGCAGCGCAACTGTCGTGGCGCGGCCCACGTCGGCGGCCGGGAACCGTTAGCACGACGCAAAGCCCCGAGGGGGTCACCGCATCCCTTGGAAGTGCCACCGGGATGGTGGCGGGGGGGCAGAGAGGAAGAAGGGGGGTGGAAGTCGGAACAGTTGGGCTTCCTGTTCGCTCCACCGCTCGTTTCGAACGCCAACGGTCCACCTCTCGCGATGCAACACCTGTTCAGCAGGTGGTCCCCTCCACCGCCGAAATTTTTGCGCCCTTTGTGTGTTCTTTGTCGATTACACTGCACGAGGATGCGACAGCGTGGTCTGGCTTTAGTAGTGAACTAGATAGGGGTATTGGGACGAGCGGAGAGCGAAAGCAAGCAGCAGCGGCGAGGCGAAACGCGCGGAAATCTTCGTGCGCGGCGTGGTGGCGCCAATGCGCCTTTCTCCTGAAGCCTCAGCACAGCAACGTGCGTTGTGACAACAGGCACGGTCGCTTGCACTTGGTATTTTTGGTGTTGTGATTAAAGTAACGCTAAGTTACATAGGAAAACGTCGGTGAAAGAATTTATTTTTTGTGTGTGCCACGTTGTATAACTGGGTGTAGCAGAGTGAAACTGCTGCCCTCTGACTATACTTAATTACTGGAGTGGTCATTTGTACCATTCACAAGATTTGTATTATAGGGGTGGACAGTATCGCAATGCAGTAGTATCTCATACATACTTTTGAATGTATTTGTATCGCAGTAGTGAATTACTTTTCATGTGTATCGAATGTATCGGAATACTACGAAGATATCACTATCTCGCCATTTTTTGTCGCAACTGAGCCGATGTGTATCGAATAGCGAAAGAAAGTCTTGTATGCACTCAGCTATAGGAAAAATATCCCCGCCAGTCGGTGACACACGAAGATCAGCGTAGAATCGCCCACACGCCCAGAACGTTTTATGTGGTTAACTGTTTGGACTGACGGCAGAATTGAGGAGGCAGTGCTAACGATCTCAGATCTCGCTCAGGATCGGCGAAGCATTGCCAGTTTTTTTTTTCGGAGACGATTTCAGTATTTAGTAGTTATAACACGAAGTTGTGCTCGCCTACAATAATAGACAGCCTTTTCTATATTACTAGTCTTGAATTAAAACAGAACCGCCACTGTCTACTGCCAGTCTATTTTAGAATTTGCTGTCACTTCAGTGCAATTAGCGTAAACCTTCCCAGCAAAACAGATAGATCATGTGTGTGAAATAAGGACATGCTTTACCTCACATCAGTGGTGTTTGTTAGTGAATCGAGCGGCAAATGCCGACTTGCATTTTAATTATCTGCAGCATTATCGGCAATATTACATTACATTACATTATCGGCAATATTAATGCACACGCGGAACATCAACACCTATGTACCTTAAATATTTCAATATGTGTATTATTGTATATATACGCTTGTTGTAATTGTATTCCAGGATATTTTTTGTCATTTTGCAAAATCATGTTTGTAATATCCTGTGATGTCTTTTCACATGTTTCTCAGTAAATGTAGTTTTGGGCTTCCAGCGCGTGTATTTCAATATTTATATATTCAAATACTCAACGAGTATCTATGCCCAGCTCTGATTTGTACGCATTCGAAGACACTCTTCAGACTATGAATGTTCAATTATTCATGGTCTCGGAGCTACACACAAACAGCATTTGTAGCATTGTGGCGCTTGGGAAGAACAACTTCCTCTGCTCCAGGGGTATTCTATGCGGTGCTCACAAGGAAGAAACAAACACGAGAATTATTTAATTTTGTCTTTCCGCATCGGCGCTTGGACAGAGATAAGAGGATATTGTTAAGCTCATCTGAACAACCTAAAAGCCTGGGTTTGTGTTCCCACGTATGGTTTTTGAAGAGTTGATTTGATATGGGGGTTTTGACGTCCCAAAACCAGCATACGATTATGAGAGACGCCGTAGTGGAGGACTCTGGAAATCTTAACCACCTGGGGCTCTTTAACCTGCACCCTAATCTGAGCACACGGACCTACAGCATTTTCGCCACCATCGACAATACAGCCACCACAGCCGGACTTCGATCCCGCGACCTGCGGGTCAGCAGCCGAGTACCTTTGCCACTAGACCACAATGGTGGTGTGGTTTTTGAAGAGTGTCTTTTTGTTGATTAAAATAGTTTGATTCCATTTTCAGTTGTTTATCGGTCACTGTCTTGTCTTTTTTTTCTTTTGTGTGTGTGTGTGCACAGTATCGGATGTGCAAGGCCGCATTTGTTCTGTCTGAATAACAACGCGCAGCTCCAAAAACTTTCGCACTGGCAGACTTGTCCCTAAAAACTCTCACGTCTTGGAGCTTTCAAGACAAAACTATAATTTCTGTTCTTGTTGACACAGCGTACAATTTTGGCAATCAGCAGTGAAGCATCAGTTTTATACATATCGCGCTCGTCCTATGAAAGTGCGGCAAACAAGCGCCCACTGCAGCGCACTTCAAAAGAAAGGTGAAGCAGCGCCGCTTAGTGGTTTCCGTGCAAACAGCCTCACTGGTAGGACCGCCCTCGTCCCACTATCTAGTTTAGTATAGTATGGCCGCGAACACACGCTTGGACTTGGCGGGCGAGGGTGGATGCCGGAGTATTTGATTCCGAGCGGCAAGTTCGGGGGCCAACCGAATTGGTGTGTCACAGAGCGGACGGTCCTTCCTGCCTATATGATTTGACGTATTAACGCAATGATTGCGCGCGAAACGGCTAAAACAGTCAAAAATGCGTTATTGCGCTTTTTAAGCTCACTTTATTTATTTACTTGAATCACTCATTAACATAATTACATACTGAGCTGGACGGGGACTTGCCGGGAGGGTTAGAAGTAAACCCGAGAAAGATTGAACTGGCTGGAAGTTGGTGCTGAAGACGTTCCAGCTTTCAGCTTGTAGATACTATTGGCAGAAACATCGATGATGCGATGCGCATTTGTCCTACTTATGTGCTGGATGACATTATATTTGGAGTATGTGTCTATCTGAAATGTTCGTTTGTAGCAATATTTTAATTTTGCGGATTAAAATTGTCACAAAGTCGTGCAAGTAAGTTACGGCGTGTGGAATTTTCTTTGAAACTAAACTGATTAGCACAGCCAAGAAAATGAGCGCACATAAACCAATTCAGGCCCATGCGGAATGGTCGGGACGAACATAATAGTATGGTTTTTCTGAATTATCACGAAATAACATTAAATTATTACATCATTATTATTATTCTAACTCAAATAGTACTATAGCATAACTTTCAAATTACCAGTGAGGCATTTATAGTTATTCATAAAGGACGTCTAACTGCGGCATTTTCGGCAACGTAGTTGTTGAGCTCAATTTTTGACCTGCTAGTATTAAAAAGCTAATAAAAGAACAGTCGTAGAAAAAAAACACCACGTGACTACTATTGCCTTTTTTAAAATTCTCTCATAAAATCTGGTACGCCCGCCTAGGTGGAACATGAGCTAAGGTGCTTGACTGTTTACCGCAACATTGCGGGTTCCATGATGGTCGTGACGGTCTCATTTCAATCAAGTCGACATGTTGTAGGCTCGCGTACTGTGCGATTGTGCACGTTAAAGAACGCCAGATGGGCGAAATTTCCGGAGCAGAATTATGAAATCTGGTGGCCTCACAGTGATTCCGGTGGAGCCAGTTTGTGGGGCCCATTGTAGTCTAATCACGTAATATTTTAGGGGCGAAGCTCCTTAGGACGTGGGCCTGTCGCTCCTCCTCCTCCATATGTATGTATGTATGTATGTATGTATGTATGTATGTATGTATGTATGTATGTATGTATGTATGTATGTATGTATGTATGTATGTATGTATGTATGTATGTATGTATGTATGTATGTATGTATGTATGTATGTATGTATGTATGTATGTATGTATGTATGTATGTACGTATGTATGTATGTATGTATGTATGTATGTATGTATGTATGTATGTATGTATGTAGCCACTGGTGGCACATACCCGCACATATCCGGTATATGCCACAGGGGTTGCGAGATGAGAGATGGCGGTACTTGAAGTGTTCACTAGATGGACGCACGGACAGACGCATGGACGGACGAACCGACAGACTTGCAGACGGACGGACGCATGGACAGATGGAGCTAGGGACGCATGGATTGACGCATGTATGGTCACGCGGACGGATGGAAGCACGGACGGGCTGACGGATGTTTCGCCCCACTCATCGTCAAGCACTCCATGGATATGCTGTAATTTTTCAGACTTCACAGCCTCTGTTTCACATAGTTCACCAGATTTCGTTCTCAGTTTGACGTCTTTTTGCTGGTGCTATTGCCCTATAGAGCTATGAAACTTTTTTTTTTAAACCCTTGAATTTGGCCGAGTGTCAAAAGGGGAATCGCGAAAATCTCGCATGAGTCGGCACTCCTCAAGTCTGGCCCTGACATAATAAGAGACAGCATTAATGCTGAATTATTTAGACTGCGTAAATGAGAGTTCCCTTACCACGTTTCGGCCGTAGTGACGAATTAATACTACAAAAATTTAAGCAGAGACCAATAGAACCGTGCAGACGAGACCTTAGGGACGTTAGTCCAGTGATGATATCCGACGTGCCTGACTTACAATCTAAACAGGGTTTGCAAGCACGAATGGGGTCACGATCTTCTTCATCGCTTTACATAAGCTATCCAAGATGTGTGGCAAGGTTTTACGTTGTGACCAGGTGATTCCCTGCTGTGGAATGAAACACATGAAGCCGTATGTGCCGCGTGCCACAGGTATGGTTTTCGAGATCGCCGTATCTCGTGGCAAAGTTTACACTGCTCAAGCTGGGCGTTGTATAACCACCAGGGCGCCAAGGAACATGAATGGTCTTTTAGATCAGTCGACATCGTTCCATAACTTACCCGCCCTTCACAGCATTCGCACCAGGTGTGAATCACGACTTCAGCATACCAAAATTCCTTGCAGAATTAAGGACATACTAAGTCGCGAACTGTCAGAAGCATTCTTTATTACGCAGAATTGCGACACGTGTAGGCACACTATACCTTTGCATTTGCGTACCTGCATGCGAACATAAAATGCAAAACAAAAGTTGATAAATTTCCACAAAGGTCACTTTAATCTATTGTTTCCTCGTTATTGTGCCCGAGTTCGTTGCCTTCATTTGCCATTGAACGCAGTGTGTGTTGTTTCAATGAGAGTAGTTGGTTCAGCGCCCCTCCTGTCATGCACTCCTCCTTGCTGTCCCTATCAGAAGTAACGCTGCAACGTTTCGAGCAAGAATACATAAACAAGTGTCTTCTGTATGTTATTACACAACCAGCTTTCCGGTTTTCGTAATAAGCTGCTATTCGGAAAACAATTACAATACAACCAAAGTCGGAAGGTGCTGCATTCACATGATGGCCCGAAACAGTACGCACAGTGTTGAATGTTCTGTCTAAATTGAACAACTTCAGACCGGCTGGCAGTCCTTTTGTCAAAAAAATGGCTATATATATATATATATATATATATATATATATATATATATATATATATATATATATATATAGTATACACTTGTTTCCCTTATTCAGTAACGAGGGTCTCGTACTGGCAGACTTGGTGCCTGTAGGTTGTATATGGAAGATAATTGGTCAGCTGTCAGTTAGTAATAAGTTCAAGTGCTACGTGACGCCAAACAGGCTCATAAAGAGTGTGCCAGACTCGCTGCCATGGCTACAAGTTGTATCATATCTGATGAAAGCACATGTGCTATCTACATGCATGATTGCCTCGTGCGTACTCCTGGCTCTCGCCTTTTCTAACTCTTTCCACCTTCGACTATAATTACCAACGCAGAATAAACGATGGGTTGCACTTGTTTCTCGACAACCCAGCTGTCCAGTCTGTTCATTCCTCCCGCGAATAAAATATGGTGTCAGAAGTGGGCAACGTATAAGCAACGACATGGATCACCTGAGGCTGCCTGAACCGCTACGTTTGACAGCTGATGAAGGAAGGAACTGAATGAGGTTTCGTACGCAGTTCGAATTTTTTCTGCAAGCGACGGCATGCCAAGCTAATCCGAGGTCGGAAGCAACGAAAACGGCCCTGCTCCTCAGGGTTGCGGGCAAGGAAGCCTTGGACGTTTTCAACAATTTTGTGTTCAGCGGAAAAGAGAACAAGTAGGATTTCAGCACCGTAATTGCCAAATTCGAAGATTACTGCCTGGAGCAACAAAATGAAATACACGAGCGATACGTGTTCAGTTCCCGCAGTCATGGTGAGGCGGAGCCCTTTGAGCAGTTTCTACGCGAGCTTAAAAAACAAGCGCCGCACTGCAACTTCGGGACCATGGCGGATGACATGGTCCAAGAATAAATTGTTTTTGGAACAAATTTGCCAAGGCTTTGAGAAAAGATGCTCGGGGACAACAACTTGACCTTGGAAGAAGTAATCATCCTTTGCAAGGCGGAGGAAACATCAGCTCGTCAAAATGAATTTTGGCAGAAAACAAAGAAAGAACACGATATGAACGCTGTCACAGCCAGTAGAGCACCCCTAGAGGGTCCAGGAACGACCTAAAATGCAATAGTTGCAACCGAAGGAATGCCTACAGATGCTGCCCGGCATACGGAAAAGTATGTTACTCGTGTAATGGCTGCAACCACTTCGCGTCTTGTTGCAGTGGGAAAGAGCGCGTGTATGAAGTGCAACATCAGAGCGACGACATCGAAGTACTGAATGTCGCCAGCAGCTGCGCAAGCAGAGAACGGGACAGGCGTGTGAACGCATGCATTGGCGGCAAGTGCATCCCCTTTAAGGTGGACACAGGATGCCAATGTTCTGCCACTTTCAATGTTTTGCAAGCTCAAGACGACAACCCTGATGCCTAGTAGCGCAGTTCCGAGATCACATGGTGGCAACACGATCAAGCACATCGGCAAGTTTTCAGCGCTTATCGAGATTGGTGGTCGCATGGCGTGCGCAGAATTTTTTGTAGTAAAGAAGGACCACAGCACTATTTTAGGATGGGACACCAACGAGAAGCTTGGAATCGTACAGCGGGCTGTTGACAGCGTGATGACGAACAACACCGAAGAAATTGTCAGAGTTTCCACGTGTTTTCCACGGAACAGGCTGCGCCCCACGTGAATACAAGATTGAGCTGCACAGGGATGCCGTGCCAGTCGTCCAGCCAGCTCGGAGGGTTCCCCTGTACCTGAATGGGCCTCTACGTACTGAACTGGACAGAAGGGAAAAGGAGAGCATCATCCAGAAGGTCAGCAGCCCCACAGATTGGGTAAGCCCCCTTGTCAGTGTATTATAGAAATACGGCAAATTGTGGGTCTGCATGGACCCTAGACGCATCAACGAAAACATCAAGAGGGAAAACTAAAAAATGCCGCGCCGAGGGGATATTGAAGCAGACTTGGTAGGCGCGAAGTTCTTTTCGCGACTCGATGCCAATGCGGGATTTCATCAAATCGCATTAGACGAACAATCGTCGAAGATATGCACATTCGCTACGCCTTTCGACCGGTATGGCTTTCTTCGTGTACCGTTCGGTATAGCGTCGGCGAGCGAAGTGCTTCAAAAGGCCCTTAACGACGTTTTTGATGGTCTTGCCGGTGTACGCGTGTACGTAGACGATGTGTTGATTTGGAGAGGGACCCGGGCTGAGCATGATGAGAGGCTGCGAAGAGCATTAGAAACAGCTGAAAAAGCAGGCCTTACCTTCAATGCATCCAAATGTCGCTTCGGCCAACAAGTGCTCTTTTTTGGTGACATCATTAGCGACAAGGATATTAGGCCAAATCCTGATCTTGTTGACGGTTTTTTGAAAATGCCAAGACCTCAGGTCAAATTGGCTGTCCAAAGGCTACTGGGAGTAGTTAACTACTTTGGCAAGTACCTACCAGCTCTCTCACAGCGTACGTCTACTTTACGTTCTCTCTTGAAACATGGTGCCATCCTTGATTGGACACCAAACCACGAAAGCGAATGGCAGGCTACATGCCGGGATTTACGTAATGCCCCAGTGCTTGCTATATTTGATCCTAATCGGGAGACAAAGGTTACTGCAGATGCTTCTCTGCCTCTCAAAGTGGGGTCGGCGCGGCACTTCTGCAACGTCATGGAGGCTGCTGGCAGCCGGTAGCCTATGCGTCAAGAGCTTTAACAGAATTGGAGCAAAGATATTCACACATTGAAAAGAGGCTTTGGCTTCAGTTTTTGGTTGTGAAAAATTATATCATTTTGTTTATGGCCGCACCATCACCCTCGAGAGTGATCAAGTCCACTGATAGACATATCAAAGAAAGGCATAAGTGATATGCCACCCAGAGTGCAACGATTTTTCTTGAGATTGATGAAATATTATTACACGCTGATGTACATTCCTGGTAAACAGATGGTTCTTGCTGATATGCTGTCCCGATCACGTGTTCCTGGAATAAAGAGAGCTGCAGGCACGAGTGACGTCGAGATCCATGCCGTCACGGTCGTATCAGCACTCGTAAGTGAAACGACAGCTAGAAAACTTGCACAGGAAACAGCTCTCGATCCATATCTTGGCACAGTGCTAAGAAAGCTTGCCAAGGGAGAGCCTGTCGATGGCCCCCTGAAACCGGTGGCCACCGAGCTATCCGTAGTAAACGGCATGCTATTGAAAGGCCCTAAAGTGGTGATACCGACAAGCATGCGTAGTGGCATGTTGAAACAAATCCACGCAGGCCATCTTGGCCAGGTAAAGTGTAAAGCTAGAGCAAGACAAATGGTTTACT
Source organism: Rhipicephalus annulatus (assembly GCA_013436015.1). NCBI lineage: Eukaryota > Metazoa > Arthropoda > Arachnida > Ixodida > Ixodidae > Rhipicephalus > Rhipicephalus annulatus. The sequence goes on along the minus strand of WOVY01000513.1, from coordinate 57,601 downwards.
GGCTGCTAGAGCAAGACAAATGGTTTACTGGCTGAATATAAACTGGGAAATTCAGTCCTTGATCGAAAGATGTCCAACTTTGAAGACATACGCTTATAAGCAGCCATCGGAGCGTTTAATAATGCAAATAACGCCTACTCAGCCATGGTACTGCATCGGTGTCGATCTCTTTCATTACTCGGGAAGACATTATTTGTGCGCCTATGACTTGATATCCAATTTCCCTAAGGTGGAGCTACTGCCCGATACGACAGCGAGTACCGTCATCGATAGACTAAGTGCAACATTTTCAAGGTACGGCATACCGGCCTTGGTTTCTACTGATAATGGTCCACAGTTTAGCAGCCAAGAGTTAATTATTTTCACAAAGCGTTACGACATTAAGCATGTGAAATCAAGCCCACAGTACCCGCAATCGAACGGGCTCGCAGAAAAGGGTGTACAAGTTGTAAAACGCATCCTAAAGAAAACAAAACCTGCAGGAGAGTGTTTCTGGCTGGGCTTGTTGAATTACAGGGCGAGTCCTGTTGAAGATGGCCGGTCACCTTGCGCCTTCTTGGAAGGAAGGCGGCTGCGCACACCATTGCCGGATTTCAATCCACTGTCAGCAACGCTCATCAAGAAACACCGGCAGAGAAGTCATCATAGGCGCACCCTCAGCCTCTGCGACAATGACGTGGTTCACTTGAATGGGACACCATGGGCAACGAAAGCCAAAGTGATTGGATCAGCCGACCGACGGTCCTTCTACGTACACACAGAGAACAATACCGTGCTGAGGCGCAACTGTCGGCACCTTCTGGCGACGAAGGAACCATATGGTGTTGGTTCATCAGATGACGAAGATTTTGCCAACAACCACATCGCATTTCAAGGTGAGGCGTCATCGACCACCACAGCCTCGCCAGCGGAAGCTCAGCAGCCATCGCCTCAACCACTGAGACGCAGTCGACGACAGACGCGGCCGCCAGAGCGTCTGGGTTATGAGCAGCAGTTCCAGCAGACAAGCCAGCGGCATTATTTTAATCAACTGCTTGGAAGGAATGTGTATCATATCTGATGAAAGCACATGTGCTATCTACATGCATGATTGCCTTGTGCGTACTCCTGGCCCTCACCTTTCCTAACCCTTTCCACCTTCGACTATAACTACGAACGCAGAATAAACGATGGGGTGCACTTGTTTCTTGAAAACCCAGCTGTCCTGTCTGTTTATTCCACACGCGAATGAAACACTAGTGGCGCTGACTGACACTGCCATGTTGTCACAGAACGAGCGCTAAAAACGGGCGCGCCGCCAAATTCTTGCGATAACGCGGCCGAAAGACGCGGCGAGGTTAACAAAAAAAAAAGAAAAGAGAAAACAAGCATCCAAGGCTCCCCGGGCGCGCGACGCCTCTCCTTTCGAAAGCGTGGCGTCGCCGATGAACCTCCTCACCCCACAGCGGCGGCCGGGCAAGCGCTAGAAATTTCCAGAAAGAAAGGGGCGTGGTCATACCGAGTTGACTCATCGGCCGCGGAGGGCTTTCCAACCGTCTCGCCCTCTTCCCAGCCTTCGCTGCGTATCGCGCCGACGAAATGACGAGAAGCGTCTGGAATGTCGCGCGCAAGGTATTTAACCAAGCAGCCGAGATGAGAGATCAGGAGGAGACGGAAGTGAGCGCCAGAGCGCGTAGGGATTCCGCCGTGTAGTCGGCGAAGGTTTTGGTCCGTAGGGACGAAGCCGGAGATGAAGAGGATTTCCACCTGAGGGGTGAAGGCTCGGGCTACAGGCAAGAGCGTGTGTTTACCGCTATCGAGCGAAGGCGCGTGGCAACAGCTGCGTGTGTGAAGCCGACGTGTTTCCGGCGAAGAAGTTTGAAGCTTGGAGAGTGGCCAATTGAAGACGGGAGGTTTCCTGGAAGAGAAACTTCGAGGGCTGCGGAACGACAACAACGCTGGACTTTGAGTGAGTGATTCTCGGAAGAGTATCATCTCGACTTTGGTTCCAAGAACTTTGGACTGAATAGGTTTTCTATCTCTTTAGTCTTTAAGTGTCTTGGTTGTTCAATGCATGCGACTGCATTGTAAGGCGTATTGTTGTCCGTGTCCGTTGTTTCAAGTGTGGCTGATTGTATTGTGTAGTACGTTGATTGATAGGTTTGATTGGTGACATATTGGATGCAACTATTGTGGAGTGTGCATTTTTGTGTATTATTTTCGATCTGCCATTATTGAGAATATAATTTGTTTGTTTATCAACTCTCGGCTCTGACTTGTTCTTTGGGCCACAGCCGGCGTCCGCTGGCGCACCAAAAAGGACCACTTCTAAATTGTCCACGCTTTCGTGGTCCGGTTCGGGGGGCCGATACTTCGGCTCTTGGAATTAGCCCAGCGATCGCCTCCCTAATAAACGGGACATGTGTGACACATGTTTAAATTGACGTAGGTAACCAATAAAATAGCTTGGGGAATAGCTGTCGTGGTAGCTCAGTGGTAGAGCATCGATCACGTTATTCAAAAGTCGCAGGTTCGCATCCTGCCCACGGCAAGTTATCTTTTCACCCACTGTTCTTTCTTCTCGTTTACATTGCAATTGGCCTAATATTTTCCCTAATACCTTGCTTGGCAACATTGTTAGATCTCATTATTATTATTATTGTGTAAAACACGAAAAACGAGCCCTTAAGTATACACTTGTTTCCCTTATATATATATATATATATATATATATATATATATATATATATATATATAGTCCTGTAGATCCTCCGTGAGCGGTCACAACGTGGTTTATTTCGACGTTTCGGTCTAGAGTCTGGCGTTCATCACGATTAAAGTATATATATATATATATATATATTGATAGTATTGATATATATATTGATAGTATATATTGATAGTAATATATATATATATATATATATATATATATATATATATACACTGTTATGAGTAGTGCCACTGACGTGCTCACTCACGGCGTTTCTTTGATAACCGCCGCAAATGTCTCACACGCGTTTCCGGCCCACGCCACGCGCGTTCTTGTAGCCATTTCGATCAACGCTGCTTTCACGCACGATCTTCATGTCACGGCCACCGCAAGCGAGCTTGGAGCGAACTCGGCTGCCCGAGAAGCTTGGGCCATCCTGCATTGCACCCCTGTGGAGGGCTGCAGCGATTTTGACCACCTGAGGGTTGTTGATGGAAAGAAAAACGTAGTGATTGCTTCGACTCTGAACTTGGTTTTCCAATAGTAGTGGTCATTCCCCCCTACACATAGTCGCGCTTTAATGCCAGCCCCATATCCTCCCATGATGATGTGGACCACAATAGCTTCTGAACTGTTGTTCGCCTGAACTTTCACCACATTTTTTAATAGACCTTGGCCGATCACTGCAGCATGCGACGGCCGCGGGGAGAGACGGCAGCGCCTCTAGTTGTCGCGACCGCCACGCGGCCCGCCTCTCCGGCGCAGCTTTCAAATCGCGGAGGAGGAAGGAAGGACAGGGAGGTTAAACTGAGTTTATTCAGGAGAGCCACAGGCTGTTCCGGTCAAGAAGCCGGCCATGTTTTGAATAAATCCAGAACTCTTTAGAGCACTACGCACACTCTACTATACGACAGCCATAAAACACTGCTGCGGTCTTGTTTTAATAAAGTGGGTAACGATTTGGAGTACTTCGTACTCTTCTATGGGAGAACGTATACAGCCGTCCCGTGGGTCTCACGCTAGAGGAGACCCTGGTACCAATGAAGGACTCAAGTCAGTGCTATTTGACAAGTGCGATTAACTCAACTACTTCGGGCCTAGCTATCCCGAAAAACCTGTATGCTAAACCGGGTTTGAAAGGAAAGTTTTATTTCAAACTAAAAAAAAAATTGTCGTAACCTAAACAATACTAGCCTCTACCAGAAAGTACATCATGTTTACAATTTATCTTTTAGTAAAACTTTACTGGCCATTGTCGTCTTCTTTGGCCACCTATATATAATAGCGCGCGCAGGTGCACGTACATGCCCATGTGCCTTGTTCCCTTTGCGGCGCGCTCAACGGTTAGCAAAAAAAAATGACAGCACATCCACGGGGCAAATGAAGATGAGTGCGGACAAGCGTCCATCCATCCATCCATCCGTCCATTCCTCCGTCTGTCTGTCTGTCTGTCTGTCTGTCTGTCTGTCTGTCTGTCTGTCTGTCTGTCTGTCTGTCTGTCTGTTCGCGCGTCCGTCTGTGAATTTGTCCATGCGTCTGTCCATGTTTCCATCCATCCGCGCGTCCATCTCGCCGTCCGTCCATCTTCTGTGTCTGCAGTGGCGTACACACTCTTTCGCGAGTCGGGGGGGGGGGGGAAACAACACACACACACACACACACGCACGCACATACACACACGCACGCACACACACACACACACAGACAGACACACACAGGCATTATATATATATATATATATATATATATATATATATATATATATATATATATATATATATATATATATATATATATATATATATATATGAGATATAACAGACAGTAATGCCAAGGAATGTACAGGGGAAGTTATTAAAACCAATGAAATGTAAATAAGAAGAAAGAAAAGTGGATGAAAAAATTACCAACTGTGAGCAGTTGGTAATTTTTTCATCCACTTTTATTTCTTCTTATTTACATTTCATTGGTTTTAATAACTTCCCCTGTACATTCCTTGGCATTACTGTCTGTTATATCTCATTAATATTGTGTTAAAACACGGAAAAACGAGCCCTTAGGTATACACTTCTTTCCCTTATATATATATATATATATATATATATATATATATATATATATATATATATATATATATAGTCTGCTCGTCTGCTCTGCCCGAGAAGCTCAGGCCATCCTGGATGGCGCCCTAGAACTGTATATACGACTTAGTTTAACCTTTGAATGCAAACATACCGCTTCACTGTAGTGCGTAAAATTGGGCAACTGACATCGAAATTTATCTTCTCACTAATGCTAACTAATGCTATCTCTCATTATGTCAAGGACAGACTTGAGGAGTGCCGAATCATGCGAGATATTCGAAATTACCCTTTTGACACTTGGCCGAATTCAAAGGTTAAAAAAAGGAGGAGGAGGAGAAGGAAATGAAAGGCAGGGAGGTCAACCAGACGCACGTCCGGTTTTCTGTTGCACTGGGGGAAGGGGTGAGGAGAATAAAGAAGAGAGACAGAAGTAAAGGGCAGCGTGTGTGTAGATGTGACCTTGTCCATTGCACGCTTATAAGCTGTCGCGTAGTCCGGTCGTCTTTAGAAAATTTAGCAATGCCCCCGTCGCTTTGCGGGCCTGCGACGCGTAGAGCCATTAACCAAGGATCTTCTCTTCGTAAAAAGGTCTACTGTCTAGTGTCTCTAACGTTTCGCGTAGCAAGTTGCGGTCGCTCTCAAAACGTTCACATGAACACAGCAGATGTTCTATTTTCTCGTCAGTGTCGCGCGATTCACATCGGGAGCTATCCGCCATTCCTATGCGGAAGGAGTACGCCTTTGTAAAAGCTACTCCTAACCACAGGCGGCAAAGTAAAGTTGCATCCTGGTGGGAGAGGTCCGATAGAACTTGAAGCTTTCTCGATGGGTCCAATTTGTTTAGGCGGTGGTTCCTGACACTGGGGTCACTCAGCCAAGTTTCCGACATGGTGTTAGCGAGCGAATGAAGGCCCCTTGCAGCGTCGGTTCTCGACAATGGAATCGGGATTTTCTGGGCGTCCGTGTGGGCGGATCGGGCAGCATTAGCAGCAAGGTCGTTAACGACAATACCACAATGTCCCGGTAACCACTGGAATACCACGTCATGTCCTTTCGATAAAACTTCCTGAATCACTTCTCTTATTTCATTCACTAGTTGTTGATGCTTCTTGTCGTAAAGATGATTGCAAGCTCTGAAGGGTTGCCTTGGTGTCACAGAACACAGCCCATTAATGAGGTCGGGATTCCGTGATATAAAGTATAGCAGCACGTAAGGCGGCAAGCTCCGCTGCTGTGGACGTTGTCCTATAAGACTGTTCGAACTTTATAGTGACCTGGTACATCGGAATGACAACAGCACACGTGGAGCTGTCAGCCCAAACCGATCCATCGGTGTAAATGTGGGTCCACTGGCCGTATGTTTCGTTCAGTAGCGACAATGTCACCTGTCGTAGGACCACTGTTGAATGACAGCTCTTGTTCGTTATTCCCGGAATAGTGAGGCACACCTGTGGTTGTTATAGGCACCACAGAGGTGACGCTGGCCTTTTCGCTGGAGTGAAGCCACAAGGAATGCATTCTCTATGGGCAGAAATAATCTTTGAAAATATCGTTTGTGGTCCTTGAAGTGGCAACACTGCAACATGGTGACCAGGAACTCGGCGGAGGTGTCTTATGTGGGCTCTCAAATTGTGAATGGTCATGTGTGTTTGAATTGAATGCTCTCTTGCGATCATAATTGCCCCGTAGGTTGAGGTGCATCGCGGCAATCCTAAGCACACGCGTAGTGCTTGTCCTTGCAGACTTTCGAGGGTGCGGATGTTCGTCTTGCACGTACTCGCCAGTAACGGCAAGCTGTATCGCGAAAATACCAGAAACAGTGCCCTGTATAGCTGCATCATTGACTTTATCAATGTGCCCCAAGATTTTCTGAAGAGGAACCGCATTATATGGACGATGGAAGTTAGCCTTTTCTTCAGGTAATTGCACGAAAGGCCCCTGTCAATAATCACACCCAGGAAGCGATGGTTCTTCTGGTATGGAATATTTTGTCCATTGATGGTAACGGGGTATTGTGTCATGGCTCTGTGAGTAAACGCAACCAATGCACATTTCTCCGTTGAGACCAAAAGACCTTACTTGCGGAGATATGAGCATGTCAGGGTGGCAGCCTGCTGTACTCTTCCGCGTACTTGTAGCCGCGTTACAACCAAAGTCCATAGAGAAATATCGTCAGCATATATGGGGATATGAGGATAGTACTTGGCAAAATTTCACGAAGTCCTACCATCACGATGTTAAATAGAGTGGAACTTAATACGGCGCTCTCAGGGACGCCACGGGAGGTATAGTTATTGGGGGTAGGTCCATCTGAGGTTTGTGCAAAAAAGGACCTTCTCGTCAAATAATCCTGGATCCATTAGAACATCCAACCACCGATTCCAACAGCTTCCAACGAGTCTAGGATGGCTTTATGTGTTACGTTATCATAAGCCCCTTTGACGTTGAGGAAGAATGCCAGTGGTATGCGCTTGAGGCTCTTCTGTTACTGGATAAAAGTTGTGAGATCAATCACGTTGTCAAGAGATGACCTACCTCGCCGGAAACCCGTCATGCAGTTTGGGTATACGTTGTAGCGCTCGAGGTACCACTCTAGGCATGTAAGTATCACCCTTTCTAAGACTTTTCCTACTTAACTTGCGAGGGCGATAGGGCGAAATAATGTCAAATCAAAGGGTGATTTTCCTGCTTTGAGTAGTGGCACAAGTCGACTTATCTTCCAATCCTGGAGAACAATGCCCGCCTGCCATGAGTGGTTGTAATAGCATAACAACTGTCCCCTTGCATCCTGTTGAAGGTTGGCTAGAGCGGCGTAGGTGATGCCATCGGGTCCCGGTGAAGATGATCGTCGGGAAGCCGCCAAAGATGCGTCAAGTTCTTCTATAGTGAAAAGATTGTCCATTTTGGGGATGCGGGGCTCAGAGATAACACTCCTAATGGGGCCAGCGGACAAGGCGGACATACTAGCGATTCGCGTACAAATCTCATTTACCACTTCAAGTTGGGTGTGGCCTAAATGTAGGGCTAAAGCCATGAAAGGATGTCTTTGTTGGGGAGTCGAGCGCAGGCCACGAATAGTGCTCCAGATGCGTGACAAAGGCTTTCGGGGATCCAATTATTCGCAGAATGATTTCCAGCGTTCCTGTTCAAGTTTGTCTAAACGTCGTTGGACTTTTTTTTCTGTATGTGTCGTGCCAGCCTCAAGTCGCATATTCCTTTCGTCCACCTGTATCTCCTTACCGCCCTTTGGCGAAGCGCACACAGTTTTTTCCAGTTCAACGTCGAAATCTGAACGCTTGCCAGTGAACGGGAGGAGACAGGAAGCTTCCCTCATTTCCTCTTTGGTGACATCCTCCAAGTTCTGGTCAGGGTCTCCATGGCATGTATTTTCCATGAGTCGCTGAAATTTGGACCAATCAATTCTCAGTGTTGTGGTCTTAGGAGAGGAGTTAGTAAGACCCCTTATTCGTGTATTAGTTGGCATATGGTCACTCCCATGCGTTTCGATGTCTGAAAAGCAGTGTGCACTTGCGACCGGAAGTTTCTGGATACCAGAGTCAAATTGAGGCAATTGCTGTACGTAAGGCCTCGCAGGTATGTAGGACTGCCATCATTTAAGAAACATAGGTTGAGCTTGGAGGCGAATGACACGAGATTTCTTCCTTTAGCGTTGATCTTCGAACTACCCCAGATTAAGCGATGTGCGTTGAAGTCTCCAGTTATAACCCACGGGCCCGAAGTTGTTGTCAGTATGTCTCGTAGTCGGTCTTGTTCAAATTGTCCAAATGGTGATATGTAGACACAAATAAGATTGAATGCACTTCTTCCTTTTTAACACGTAAGCAGACATATTCAATGTCATCATGCGGTTGAACTGCGTGATGCAGATATGTGAAATCTGTGCGAATGTAAACAACCACTTGCTACAATCATCGCACGTTGAAGAAATGAAAAATTCATATCCCGCCGCGGTGGTCTAGTGGCTAAGGTACTCGGCTGCTGACCCGCAGGTCGCGGGTTCGATTCCCGGCTGCGGCGGCTGCATTTCCGATGGAGGCGGAAATGTTGTAGGCCCGTGTACTCAGATTTAGGTGCACGTTAAAGAACCCCAGGTGGTCAAAATTTCCGGAGCCCTTCGATACGGCGTCTCTCATAATCAGAAGTGGTTTTGGGACGTTAAACCCCACAAATCAATCAATCAAAAATTCATACCCTGATAGTTTAGGAGGTTGTTGCACGTTTGGTTCCCATATAACTATTATAGGAATACGATTCATGAATATATACTGACGGAATGAAGAGATGCCGGATCGCAGGCCTCTCGCGTTCCGCTGCATTATCAACGCTTGTCGGACCTCGTTGCGGAAGGAGAAAATTGGTCGAGCCATTGTTGCTATTGGAGCCTTGCAAATACTGGACTTAGAGCATCCAGTACTTGTAGTGCACTCTGAGCGAGCGGAGACTTCAGGCTGCTGCACAGCTTTCGCATGGCATCCAGCAGTGTTCGGAACATTCTGATGACTTCTGTGTCCTCTATCAGGCAGCTTGTCAGCGGCTGGCTGGAGGGATGTGATTGTCAATGTGTGCTTGGAATTTGCGGGTGGCTGTGATTTCGGCAATGAAGGTCAAACTGATTCATCTGCCACATTGCTGTTCGTTGGTTTGTTGACCGCGCTGGCCTCCTTCGGACTGAGAGGCAAGGGCGGTGGAAGAGGAGGGTGGTGGAGTGGCGCTTTCGATGCAGCGTCTGCGGCATTCTTTGATGAACTGCGGCGACGATGCCGCCTCTTTCGGACGGTCCTGGCAGCCTCTCGATGCGACAAATTGTCTCTGGCCATTTGTTTCAATACCACTATTTCTCTTTGGATTTTGGGGCATTCTTTTGACGAAGCCACATGTGACCTATGACAATTCGAGTATTTGAGGGTAGTTGCTTCGCAGTCATACGCAGAATGGGCTTCCGTGCAACGAGGACACACCGTCCTATTTTCGCATACAGTTCGCATGTGGCCTGTCTTCATGATCTTATGACATTGTAAGGGCTTCGGTACGAAAAGTCGCACAAAATGCCGAAAATGGCCCACCTTTACGTGGGAAGGAAGAGAGTCGCCCTTGAACATGATCTTCAAGCAGCGTGAGTTTCCCAAACGGACAACTTTTGCGATGACGCTGGCTTCATTTGCCGGTTTGACCAGAACATCAAAGTCGGAGCTGGGAATGGCAGTAACCACATCGTAGATGACTCCAGTGACGGCGTTAGAGCTCACAGGAATGTAGGAGCGAACTTTCGTTCCCCCCAGCTCGTTGACGTTGCGCAGTATAATAAGTGCCGCAGCATGTAAAACGTCGATGGCCAATACGTTCTTACGCGTGTTCACTCTGATGTCTGTGATCTCACTTGGCACGAGTCCTCCCAGCATCACGAAAACAGATTGCATGTTCAGGCGCTTCATGTTACCGTCCGGTACCTCTGGGACAAAAAGGATAGTGTTTGTCACGGGTCTCCTTGGCACTCTGTCGTTTAACGTACTCGATGACGAAGATGTTCTGACATTCCGCCTCTTCGTTTTACGGCTCAGCACCAGCTTAAAATCGTCGTTGTCCGAAGGCTCTTCGCTGCTCTTTGAGTAAACAAGAGTTAAAAAATGTTTGATGGTCCTATAGGGCAATAGCACAGCAAAAAGACGTCATACTGCGAATGAAATCTGGCAAACTATGCGAAAGAGAGGCTGTGAAGTAAGAGAAATCACAGCATATCCATGGAGTGAATGATGATGAGTGGGGCGAAGGATCCTTAGAAGTGTGGAAGCTTGGGCTAGTTGGTATGACATGACGATAAATATAGCGCGAGAACAAAACGACGACACAGAGACAAGAAGGACACGAAGGACACGAGCGCTTCGTGTCCTTCGTGTCCTTCGTTTCCTTCTTGTCTCTGTGTCGTCGTTTTGTTCTCGCGCTATAACTATCGTCATGCGAAACATCCGTCAGCCCGTACGTGCTTCCATTCGTCCGCGTCACCATCCGTGCGTCCATCCATGCATCACTCCATCTGTCCAGCATCCATGCGTCTGCAACTCTGTCCGTCCGTCCGTCCATGCGTCCATCCGTGCGTCCATCTAGTGAACACTTCAAGTACCGCCATCTCCCATCTCGCAACCCCTGTGACATATACCGGGTATGTGCTGGTATGCGCCACCAGTGGCTACATACATACATACATACATACATACATACATACATACATACATACATACATACATACATACATACATACATACATACATACATACATACATACATACATACATACATACATACATACATACATACATACATACATACATACATACATACATACATACATACATACATACTGTTATGCCTGCGAGTCCAGAGCAAACGTCCATGCCTCTGAAAAAGGCAATCTGTGTCAAGGCCAGCACGCGAACCCGCCTGACGCGAACAACTCAACGGCGTCATCACGCGGCGGTGCTTTTCGTTCGCGCACGCACAGCGAGCCCGTCGAAGCAATCGGCGCCTTCCTGTCTGGCGAGTCTGACGCAATGCGTGGCGACGTCACTCGTCTTTGGCTGCAGCCACGTGCAGCGCAGCCGGTCCGGATTCAATGAGAATGACGTAGCCCAGCGGCGACCCCATTGGATGATTGTGATCTCACGGCCAGCGGCGCTTCTGGTTGGACATTTTGTTACTCAAAGAATCCTCCCGGTGCATATAAAAAAAAAGCCCTGTGGCGCGTCGCGAGCAGTGGACCTATGTGTCAGAGGACAGAGCTCGGCTGTCCGAGACTCTAACCTTTCGGCCCCAGTGTCGAATTTGTAACGCCTCTGTGTCTTTGCTGTACATGAACCTTGTTAACTGACCGTCGTCTCGTCCGCTCGTCTATCAGTTCTGCGCAGAAGCAGTCGCGAGCTGAGAAACCTACGCTACCAAACAGCTGGTGACCTTCCCGGCGGAGTTCGAAGCAGTGGCGCCTTCGGGACCGTGTTGGCGTCACCGTCTTTCGAAACACTGGTTGCAGCGGTGAGATTCGTGGCGCCCTTCGTAACGTCGGCGGAGGCGCACTTCGTAACAGTGGTTGGAAGCTGCGGGATCGGCCGGCGTCAGCGACATCGATGCGGTGAGTGCCTGATGTTTTCCCCTCAGTTCACACCAAAAGTGCAACTGCGGTCACAAGAGCAGTTATTACCTTTTTAGAAACAACTGGACTATGTGCGCGGCTATAAAATGTGTCTCAGCTAGAAAGAACACTACATACTCACCTATCTCACCATCTTCATCCAATAATCTTTCTTTCTCCCTTTTCCTTCCTCCAGTGTAGAGTAGCAGGCTAGAGCAAGCTATCGCTCAGGCCGACCTCTCTGCCTTTCTGTAAATAAACTTACCTCCTCCCCTCCTGCTCCCCTCAGTTCACCAGACTACTCTAGCTCAGGTTATAGTAGCTTAGAGAAGGGCTGTGTGAAGCATTAAAGTGAGCTTCGATCGTTTCAAGCCAAGTCGAAGCCCTTTTAAACCAAAGTCAATGCGGAAGGTTTAAACACGGGAGTGTTAAAGATTGCTTGCGCGTCTTGCTGGTAGACTTATAGTGGGTACGGCAAGTAAATTCTTAACAGGCACAAACAGAAAGAGGCTAGTGTGAATGATGGAGAACCTTAAAGTGAAGGAACTCATCAAAATTTGTGAGGAACTCGGCATTACTTTGGGCCGTGCGAAACGAAAGCAAGCGATCCTTGAGATCATGAGGGTTGAAGGAGTGTCGGCTGAGGAAGTCGATGAGGCCTGGGAGATATCAAAGCACGCCGCGAGGAGGCTGAAAGACGGGAAGTAGAAGCTCGCGAACATGAAGAAGCTGAAAGGCGAGAACGCCGTGAGGAGGCCGAGAGACAGGAGCGCCTCGAGCTACGAATAGAATTGGCAATCTTACAGTGTTCGCAGGTGCCTAGCGTAGCTTCTCCGACGATTCAGGTCAGCGGTTATAGAATTCGGGACCAACTGGCACCGTTCGTAGTAGGCGAGGACATGGCGAAGTATCTCGGCGAAGTATCTTGAACACGTCTGTGAGCGAAATGCTTTGGAGCGGTCTCTTTAGGCGCAGAACCTGTTAGCTCTTCTTCCCGACGAAGTGTCCGACGCGACAGCTTGCTTGTCGAGGCAAGCGTTTGAGAGCTATGACGAGGTTAAGGAAGTGCTCTTGAGACGTTTAAGTTGCCACTCGAGACTTTCAGACAAAGGTTCCGGTATGCTAAAAAGGGGAATGAGTCACACGTTGACTTTGCGTTTCGTCTTAAAGCCGATTTAATTGAATGGCTAAAGGGCGAAGGTTTTTATGACGATCGCGATAAAGTGGTAGAATGCATTTCATTGGAGCAATTCTACCGCTACATCGAGGAGGATGTCAAACTTTGGCTGCAGGACAAACTTGGTGAAGTACAGCTAAACAAGGCAGCAGAGTTAGCAGAGGAGTATTATACTCGCCGAAAGTTGCATAGCAGTGCAGTGCGCGTTGAAAAGGATGAAAGGAAAAAGGACTTTTCAAAGAAACCTGATCAATGGAAGCCGCGAATCTGCTACAACTGCAGAAAAGAAGGGCACATCGCGATAAACTGTAAGCAAAAGTTTGCGACTATCCGAGAACCGGAAAACAAACGGAAGCCGCGAATCTGATACAACTGCAAAAAGGAAGGGCACATCGTGATAAACTGTAAGCAAAAGTTTGCTTTTGAAACGATCCGAGAATCGGAAAAGAACATGCAGTTGTTAGAGCCGTATATATAAGAAATTAGTGTGAATGGGAAAACGTGTCGAGCACTTCGTGACTCAGCGGCAACCATGGACGTTGTCCATCCTTCGGTGGTGTCTCCGTATGACTTTATAGGAGAATGCGCGTGGATTAGGCAAGTCACTGAGGAGCAGAGTGCTTGCTTACAATCGCTACGGTTGTCATTGAAGGCCCGTTCGGTAAACTTCGCACCGAAGCAGCTGTGTCTGCCACGATTCCCGATTGTTTTCTTTATCTTTTCTCTAACTCGGAGCAGCTTCTCAAAGAGCAGGGTAAATCGTTCTTCCCCAACTTAGCGTACAAGGCCCTCACGCGATCGCAAGCGCGGAAACTTTCTCAGGAGCTTGATCTTGTTCAATGTGGTCAACGATCAAGTGACCTTGGCGGCGGGTCGACGGAACCTCAGAGAGGAAATTCTCCGTGTGAGTCATGTGAGCAGTCACTCGAGCGGCCCGTCGCCGAAGCGACCGGCGAGGTTTCCGTAGCAGGGGGAGACAACATGGCGCCATTGAGTCAGAGCGAAAGGGTTGCAACGCTCTCGCCTGTAGCGGTAAGTTGGAGCGAGCTGTCGAGGGTTGATCGAGAGACGCTCATTCGAGAGCAACGTGAGGACCTCTCGATTAAAGCGCTAGTGGAAAGCCACATGAAAGCTGCACAAGTGCTGTCGAAGGAGTACTACGACAAATCGGCGAAGAAGCGAGCGTTTGAAGTAGGAAGTCACGTAATGCTGCTGAGGCCGTCCAAAAAGAACAAGCTTGAGGTTCATTGGGAAGGACCCGCCAAAGTAATATCGAAGCTTTCTGATATCAATTATGAAGTGAAATTAGGAAGGCGACCAAACAAAATTTACCACGGTAACTTGATGAAACCATACGTTCAAAGTCAAGCTGTCGTAAATCTGCTGTTGAATGCTTCAGAGGAAGAGGGAGCAGAAATTTTGAGTTCTAGTTATATAATTGAAAGACGATCGGAGGTAAACTTGGAGCAGTTGAACCTAGAGCCCAGGTTAAGTAAAGTCCAGAAGGAGGGCCTGATAAGGATTCTTTCCGAGTTTGAAGACGTGTTTTCGGACCGTCCCGGAAACACTACGGTGATCGAACACGATATCGAGCTAACTTGTGAGGAGCCACTCCGTAGCAAGCCGTATCGTTGTTCCCCTGTGCAATGTCGCAAGTATGAGCAGCTGTTGGTACCGCACAGGTATTGTCGCCTAAAGGTGGCCGGTTACTGAGGTGGAGCATGATACTCCAACAGCACAACGTTGACGTTCGCTACAAAAAAGGAAAGCTAAACGCTAATGCAGACGTATTGAGCCGTGCGTTTAGTTTGTACCTTCTCCAAATTTCGGTTTCTCGCTGGCGATTCGGGGCAAAATTTTTTCCTCATCACGGCCTTAGCTGAGCGCTCTCATCCAGAGTGAGCTCAAGGAGCCAACTTTATCTTGTATTCTATTTCGTTACGTTGTTGTACGTGTAAAAATTTGAGTTCTCATTTTAAGAATCTTGTGTCCCACATGCGCCTCTTGATGTAGAGGGAACGAAATTCCGATAGACACGTAGCTAGGTATCTGTTGTAATATACTTTGTCTGTTGTTCTGTCGGGTGACTGAGGGCACTTGCTTGTGCCGTGTGTTGTCGTTTGACGAACCGTTCTTGAGAAGTTGCAGAACCAACGAAAAGTGCTGAGACCAAAGATCGTCAGGAGAGACGAGCGAAGCTGGCTGACAAGTTATGGCGACAAGCCAGTGGAGCTGGGATCTGTCCTCAAGAATGCGATGTGTTCCCGGAACAGAGTCTGGAGCTGCATTCTCCTCATGGTCCTGGAGGCGAACCCGGAGAGACCTGGTGAACTAGCGCGCCTGACATCCAAGCCACGTGGAAGAAACTCGTCTTTCCGGCGCATTGTCTGGCGGCGGGGGTGCTGTTATGCCTGCGAGTCCACAGCGAACGTCCATGCCTCTGAAAAAGGCAATCTGTGACAAGGCCAGCACGCGAGCCCGCCTGACGCGAACAACTCAACGGCGTCATCACGCGGCGGTGCCTTCTGCCGCGCATGCACAGTAAGTCACCTCTTCCCACGAGCCCGTCGAAGCAATCGGCGCCTTCCTGTCTGGCGAGTCTGACGCAATGCGTGGCGACGTCACTCATCCTTGGCTGCAGCCACGTGCAGCTCAGTGGCTCCGGATTCGATGAGAATGACGCGGCCCAGCGGCGACCCCAATGGAGGATTGTGACCTCACGGCCAGCGGCGCTTCCGGTTGGACATTTGATTACTCAAAGAATCCTCCAGGTGCATATAAAAAAAAGCCCTGTGGCGCGTCGCGAGCAGTAGACCTATGTGTCAAAGGAGAAAGCTCGGCTGTCTGAGTCCCTAAGCTGTCGGCCCCAGTGCCGAATTCGTAACGCCTCTGTGTATTTGCTGTACATGAACCTTGTTAACTCACCGTTGTCTAATCCGCTCGTCTATCAGCTCTGCGCAGAAGCAGTCGCGAGCTGAGAAACCTACGCTACCAAACAGCTGGTGACCTTCCCGGCGGAGTTCGAAGCAGTGGCGCCTTCGGGACCGTGTTGGCGTCGCCGTCTTTCGAAACACTGGTTGCAGCGGTGAGATTCGTGGCGCCCTTCGTAACGTCGTCGGATTGATTGATTGATTTGTGGGGTTTAACGTCCCAAAACCACCATTTGATTATGAGAGACGCCGTAGCGGAGGGCTCCGGAAATTTTGACCACCTGGGGTTCTTTAACGTGCACCCAAATCTGAGTACACGGGCCTACAACATTTCCGCCTCCATCTGAAATGCAGCCGCCGCAGCCGGGAATCGAACCCGCGACCTGCGGGTCAGCAGCCGAGTACCTTAGCCACTAGACCACCGCGGCGGGGCCAAACGTCGTCGGAGGCACGCTTCGTAACAATACATACATACATACATACATACATACATACATACATACATACATACATACATACATACATACATACATACATACATACATTCATACACACATACATACACATACATACATATGGAGGAGGAGGAGCGACAGACCCACGTCATAAGGAGCTTCGCCCTTAAAATATTACGTGATTAGACTACAATGGGCCCCACAAACTGGCTTCACCAGAATTACTGCGAGGACACCAGATTTCATAATTCGGCTCCGGAAATTTCGCACGCTAGGCTGAATTATTTAGACTGCGTAAATTAGGGTTCCGTGACCACGTTTCGGCAGTAGTGATGGAATAATATTACAAAAATTTAAGCGGAGCACAATGGAACCATGTAGACGAGAACTTAGGAACGTCAGTGCAGTGGTGATACCCGACGTGCATGACTTACTCACAATCTAAACAGGGTCGTCAAACACGCATGGTGTCACGATCTTCTTCATCGCTTTACGTAAGTTATTCAAGATGTGCGGCAAGGTTTCACGTTGTGACCAGGTGATTTCCAGCTGTGGAATGAAACACATGAAGCCGTATGTGCAGCGTGCCACAGGTATGGTTTACGAGATCGCCGTATCTCGTGGCAAAGTTTACACTGAACAAGCTGGGCGTTGTATAAAAAGGGCGCCAAGGAACATGAATGATCTTTTAGATCAGTCGAAATCGTTCCAGAACTTACCCGTCCTTCACAGCATTCGCACAAACTGTCAATCACGACTTCAGCATACCAAAGTTCCTTGCAGAATTAAGGACATACTAAGTCGCGAACTATCAGAAGCATTATTTTTCACGCAGAATTGCGACACGTGTAGGCTCACTATACCTTTGCATTTGCATGCCTGCATGCGAACATAGAATACAAAACAAAAGTTGATGGATTTCCACAAAGGTCCATTTAATCTATTGTTTCCTCGTTATTGCGCCCGCGTTCGTTGCCTTCATTTGCCATTGAACGCAGTGTGTGTGGTTTCAATGAGAGTAGTTGATTCAGCGCCCGTTCTGCCATGCACTCCTTCTTGCTGTCCCTATCAGAAGTAACGCTGCAACGTTTCGAGCAAGAATACATAAACAAGTGTCTTCTGTATGTTATTACACAACCAGCTTTCCAGTTATCGTAATAAGCTGCTAGTCGGAAGACAATTACAATACAACCAAAGTCGGGAGGCGCTGCATTCACATGATAGCACGAAACAATACGCACAGTGTTGAATTTTCTCTCTAAATATAACTTCAGACCGGCTGGCAGTCCTTTTGTCAAAAATGGCTGACACCTAATTGTCGCCGCGCGTTGTTGTATAGGCTATGTGCACTGAGAGTGGGATGAACGCTGTCGAGTTGGCTCTGGAACAGCGTATTTATTTCCGCAATCACCCCCCCATATATATATATATATATATATATATATATATATATATATATATATATATATATATATATATATATATATATATTGTGTGAGCATTGTTTATGCGTCCCATCTTCATCTTTTCATCTGTACATACTCATCATCACTAGTCAAGCTTAGGTTGTGGGGCACATACTCGAGACAATAAAGAAGAGTCTTGAGGGTACTGGACGCCATCTTACAAGTGGTGGAGAGTGCTGCCCGATTCCTGCGTCCTCTCGCACTCTCGGACATCCCCAGCGTCTTCTAGAACACAACCCTGGAGCTCCGTTCAGGCCGCCGCCTAAACGACCTGGGTTCGGTAATGTCGCAAGGCGACCAGCCCAGCGCAGCAGCTGTGCCACTGCTCCCACCGCCAAAAAACCCTTCTCACCTAGTCACCAGCCCTCAAAAGGATCCTCCACTGTTCGCAGGGCTTCCGGGTGGCTACGTGGAAGACTGGCTCGAGGAGTATGACCGCGTGAGTGCCATCAACAACTGGGATGAGCCTGCGAAACTCACCCACGTTGCATTCTACTTGAGCGGTGTCGCAAAAACGTGGTAACCACGCTACAGATTTTTTGTCATGGCCCGCCTTTACGCGCCAGCTCCGGCAGATTTTCGCCAACCCATCGGTGCACTCGGATATCACCAAGAAAAGGCTTGATGCACGTGTTCAACGCCGCAGCGAGTCTTACACTTCTTACATTGAAGATGTTCTCGCCGTTTGCCGCCGCATAGACAACCATATGGCGGAAAACGACCGTGTGCGCCACCTGCTAAGAGGCATTGCAACTGTCGCCTTTAATGCGATTGTGGTGCAGAATCCCAAGACTGTAGCCGATGTTGCAGCTACCTGTCAGCGCCTCGAGGAGCTTCAAACCACTCGGGTGCAACCTGATATGCCTGATCTCAGCTCGAGTCTTGACACAACAGAGCTGCCTGCATTGATCCGCTCTATCATCCGCGAGAAACCTCGCCCCCTTGATATCCGAATAACGCCACCTGCTACTAGTTGACGCGACGTCGTGAGGGAGGAACTGGCATTGACCACAGGTACACCAGTTCCGAGTTCACATCCCGTGCCCATTCCAAGTTATGCTCACGTTGCTGCAACGAAACCTGCGCCCCAGCAAAGCCTGGCCTCGATGACAATCTCACCAGTTCCGGGCTCATATCCTGTGGCCATGCCAACTTATGCTCAAGTTGCTGCTAGGACACCTGCACCCCAGCAAAGCCCAATGCAGCTACCAGCGGCCGAATTGCATGTTTCGCTCAACTCACTCGCACCGCGACCATTTTCCCAGCCTTAAGTGTCAACCACTGGCACGCGTATGCTCGCGTCTACACGTCAAAAGCGTCAAATGCGCCTCTCGGCGTCGGCGTCAGAGGGGCATACGCGAGGAGGCGCGAGGGATCAAGCCGGGCTTGATATTGTTGCACGCGTACGCTATGTCACCACGCGTACAGCGGCGCCAACCAACCAGGAGTTGCGCGCCAACCAACCAGAGGACGCGATGACTCCGAATGCTGTGCCTAATGGCCGCCGCTTCGAAGGCACAGCCGAGTGGTGAAAGCAAGCATGGAAACTACTCCAAACGTTCCTGAATGACCGCTTCGTAACCTAGAACGACAACAAAACGACGAGCGACTGCGAGTGCTATATACCAGTGGGACGCGGTTTCGTGCCGAGTTCGAGCGACGCCGACAAATCCAGCGAATGCCGGCCGGCTATGCTAGCGCCGGTCCCGTGTGCGATCGTCGGCCGAGAGAAAGGAGCATGTCGGTGTTCTTGTGCTTTGATGTGTGACTTTCTAGGCTAAAAACGAGTGTAAACAGACTTCGGAGGTTCGAAGGTTTGAGCGTGAGCTCTCGCCTAACGCGGAGGCAATTCAGATCGGTGTCATCTGCATCCAGCGCAGGCCTCTACACACTAAACGAAAATGACCTAAAATAACCTCAAAAACTGGGTAAACCATTTGTCCTCTAGCGCACTACCTTTCCTGGGTTTTTTTTACCACCTACTACCGAGGTAAAGATTTACTCTCGTGCTAACTGAGTTTTTGAACGTAGGGAGAGTAGTAAATATTTACCCCAGTCAGGTTTTCAGCGAGTATAGAGGGAGTAAATTTTTACTACCTTCACAAGGTTTTTGAGGCTGTTACTGGGAGTTATTTCTGGTGGTAAAAAAAATAAAAATTGACGGGTGCATTCGCCCAGAGACGACAAATTTATTGAATAGCAGAACTGATTGAATTTATTGAATGGCAGAATTGGTGACACATAAATTCACATACAGACACACACGCACACACAACAAATTCAGAATAATACACCACTAGAACAGACTGCACGCGTTGCTCAACTACACTTTGACAGTCCGGTATATATATAGGCACGACTTTTTGACCGGCCATGTAGGACCAGTAAGAGAGCTCTTTTTCTGCATCCATAAACAAGAACAGTTGAAGGTGCAAGCGTAAACTTAAGGTGGGCTGCAGGACACTAAATGTCACACCGACCTTTTATTGTAAATCTACCCAATCTCACCTTTTTGAGTTTCCAATAATTACTTGGCACACCGGGCTCATGGCCCCACGCGTGTTAGCACTGCTGATGCACAAGTCCATAAAATATACCTAAGTACGCACAAACCATGGTAGCTCAATGATTTTCATTGAGCGACGGTGCACAAACACAGTAGCAGCACGTATTCATCACAACGGGCGTAGAGGAGCGGTGCACGCCTGCACACAAGCTTCTTACCGACGGCGCACTAGGCCTTTTTGAGGAGCACGGCTATCCGATGAAACACAGCTGGCGATCACAGAACACATATCCTGTGCGAATTTCGTCGTCGTTCCAGACACAAATGAACACGTGGCCACTATCTTACGGGGACGGGGCGGTGTAAATACCACCGTCCGGGTTTTCTTCGTGCTCACCGGCAGCCGTTTGTTGGTCCCATCTGCCTCGTATAGGCTTTGCGCTACATGTTTGAGAGCAGTTGGTGCATGAGGTGGGCAATTCGGGCAGCACTTTACTCATGCAGACATCGCCTACTGTGGAACAAAACATATGCGATGCTTCTTTCACCTGCCCCGGCGACACACTCCCACTGGTCACTGGCGGTCGCGGCTCGGTGCCGACGACAGAGTGAAGCATTTTGGTTATTGCTTCTCCAGTAGGCAAGCACAGACGATGACACCAGATTGATTTTGTTACCACTGGCAGATATTCGCGATTCGGCTCGGAAGCGAGATATTTGCGACGTGCAGGTTCGGAGGCGTTCGGAAGCGCACGGTCGTTTGACGATGTAGGAAACACGTGAGATCCATCAGCCCAACCAGACACACAGATACCCAGCTTCTTGCACCATCTGTCTCCAAGGCCAACGCCGAGCAAAAGCCAACTATTTGCGAAAATATGCAGGACAAGTTTCCTGAGCAGGTTTTCTTTCTTTTTTTTCTTCTTTTGAGACCCCCCCCCCGTCTTTTTTTCTTTTTCGTTCACAGAATGCTGTTCACGCTTGTTGTGCTTATGCTGCCCCCAGTTCCAGTGAAAGTGCGTTGACTCGATGTCAGTCCCGAGGCACGGCGATGCCAAAAAAAAAAAAACTGTGGTCCTCACGTACCTTCAGGAGAGCGTCACAATGGGGCAAAAGCCACCGAAGCAGCTGCACCTTGCAGTCACGTGGTAATAAACTCTGAAACGCAGGTTAAAAATCACGTGACTGAAAACTCCCTAAGTGGTAAAACTGGATTTTGACATCCTTTTACTACTTGCCTGAGAGGTGGTGGTAAAACTATGTCATGTACCATCTTTTACTCCTACACGAGGTAGTAATTTTAAACGCAAGAGAGTTTTCTGAGGTCATGAGCCGCAAAAACCCCAAACTCGGATAGTGTTTGCTTACAGTGTACCATCTAGTTCGTATTAACCAGCACATGCGAGGAGCATCGGCTGAAAAAAACTTTACGGTAGTTTCCGTCGCAACATAGACACCGTATACGACGCCCGAAATATCGCGTATTTCATACGGAGGAGTTTTTATCTGCATTGCGTTTGTTTTCAACATCGGTATTCATCATCGCTGAAAGCGAGCCTCGCACTAGCCAACACATTTCCGTGATGTGAAAACGTACGTACTTATATAAGTGTATTCGCGAATTGTATGACGCGGAAACATTCGTTGGCTTCGGTGCTAATCGTTTTCGTCTGTTGCCAAGCTAATAACAAGCGTGCGCTGGTTGGTAGCAGTGAGATGTGACTTCGTGTCGGGTACCAGCGACGCTGACACATTGAGCTGTAAGCGGTCTCATTTCCATTCACGTACAAGACAGAAAGTCGAGCGTGCGTTGCTGTGGTGATCGAAAAAGAAAGTTGCATGATTAAGTGCTGCTGGTATTGCCTGCTATTTCACTTCTCGCTTCTTCTGCTTCTCTGCCACGCTCAGTAGCACATACGTTGTTTGGAGGCATTCTAACACACACATTCTTAATTTATAGTTCATTCTGATCCTCATAGCTATAGACATACAATGGCACTTCTACGTCGTTTTACAGTTTACTATAACATAACGTGCGTTCTGTTTACAGCTGGACAAATAACTGAAAACCTTGTGAGAAGCACCTGATTTGAAGTCAGCAGCACGATGAAATGATAGTTGGAAGAGAAGATCACCACATGTATGCACAGAATGAATGAAGGTGCACTAGTATGGTACTGCACTTTGTATAGAAGAAATGCAAAAAGTACCTCATGTGACTTATGAGACCTTTGAGGGCTGTGCATGTATTTATCTGTTCCTCCAGACTGTAATGAGCTGAAGATAATATTCGATGGTTCCGAACATTGAATATTTGTATGTGTTTCCAAGGAGTCCTTCATTTCTGTTCAGTTTTTTAGTATATGCATTAACTTGGATTATATATATGCATGCACTTAAGCATATTCAGTTTAGTTCTGTTGGAAAACTTGCCAAAACTTCTGTACGGTGCTCTGCTGCAATTCTATGATCAGTATCTGTCCCATCAAAAATGTTTGGCATGCTTTATTGCATTATAGGGTATTTTGACAATTGATGACAAGTGAAAGCCACAGTGCCTGGCTGTAATCTCAAAACCAATGTCTGTCTCATCAAGAAGTGTCAGATGCATTTTGTAGATGTTAAAGGATATTTAAACTACCAGCAAAGTGCTGAAGTCTTCAACACAGCACTGATCCGCAATCACCATCCAGATTAGAAGTCATTTGTAGAGCTCTCGAACACGTTCAAATAAAGTTATCAAAGACTGGATTGATCTACTTGGTTTGATTCCTAATACCAGTGCGTCTGACTTTTTGGAGGCACTTCTATTATAATAATGTCCTATTTCTCTCATTTATTACAGGGGTGCACTAAAGGGTAGTGATATTTGTTTACCTTGGAACACTTAATGTGATATTACTGTTTAAATCCTTTCATTTTGTATATATGTACGCCACTTTTGCAGTAGCCTCACATTGAGCTGCCGTATTTGAAGATAAATAAATATACAATCCGAAAGTGTTCCACGCTGTGCTCGGTTCCAATCTGGTCACTAATATCTGATGCGTCATGATGTGTTGGGTGTGTTTTATTGCATTGGAGAACATTTTGGCTGCCTTCCATGAAGGGTTCAGTTGCAGTATTATGACCGACATCTGTGATTTCATGAAGAGTTGGGCGTCATTTGTCGTTTTGTAAAATACTTTAACTAATGACAACGTCCAGAAGTCTTCCATTAAGGATTCAGTTCTAATATTATGACCGATATCTGTGACTTTATGAACAGTTGGGTGTCGTCTGTCATTTTAGAGAATACTTTGACTGAAGACAACGTCCACAAGTCTTGCATTAAGGTTTCAGTTCTAATATTATGACCGATATCAGTGACTTCATGAACAGTTGGGTGTCGTCTGTCGTTTTAGAGAATACTTTGACTGAAGACAACGTCCAGAAGTCTTACATTAAGGATTCAGTTCTAATATTATGACCGATATCTGTGACTTCATGAACAGTTGGGTGTCGTCTGTCGTTTTAGGGAATACTTTGACTGAAGACAACGTCAAGAAGTCTTCCATTAAGGATTCAGTTCTAATATTATGACTGATATATGTGACTTCATGAACAGTTGGGTGTCGTTTTAGAGAATACTTTGACTAAATACAACGTCCAGAAGTCTTTCATACAGGGGTCAGTTGCAATATTATGACTGATATCAGTCACATCATGAAGTGTCAGGCACAGTTATTTGCATTAGAGCACATTTCGACTATGGAAAATGCCCGAAGGCATTCTACGCAGTATTTGATTCCTTTCTTATGGCCAATATTTGTTGTATCAATAAGAACCAGGTGTGCTTTGTTGCATTAGAGGATATTACGAACACACACATCAGCCGAAAGCCTGCTACTCTGGCCTCAATTGTAGTCTTATGACTGACTTAAATCTGTCAGATCATGAAGTTGCAGGCGTGATTATTAAGTTGACTGATATAAAATATCTTGTGTAAATATACTGAAGGTACCAGTATATTCAAGATATTGTTAGTAAATTTGGTAGTGCAGGTATAGAAACTCGGTGGTTTGTAAACCTGATCAGGAGGGCAGCCGCCACATCATTCACCGCAGAGAGGAGGGGGGAGGAGAGCTCAATGTCAACTCCATATAGTAACATAATTGGGAGGGGACGCTTAGTCAGCCCTGGGGAGGGGCACTGGGACAAACTTTTGCCCCCCCCCTCCTTAAGGAGAACCTTGCACACGCCTATGATAGACGTACAGTATGCTAGACGCGAATGTTCATTCGCGGGAGCGGCGCACGCACCGATGTTGATTTCTGGTGCATACCGCTGTAGTTACTTTGGGCACTGAAATGTCAATTACTTCTAAAGTAGTCTAAACTGCGGTGGGTGGAGCACTATCAATTTTTTTAACTTGTTCTCATATCGTCTAAAACATATAAACCCGCTCCAGTTAAGAACGTGTCATTCTGTGCTGAACTTGGACAGTTCTAAGTCAAAAGGTCAAGCAACATTGTGCATCGGCCTTGGACGCGAGGGCGTTAACGCGGTGGACGCATGTCAATGGTTGCGCGCCCTTTTCCTCCACAGGCGCGACTAGACGCTTTTGACGCGTAGGCGCGTGCATACGCGTGCCAGTGGTTGGCACTTTATAACGACTGGCGCACTTCGCGGCCGACTTGCTTCTATTGTGGCATCCGTGGTCACATTTCAAGGTTTTGCCGACGCCGTCAGCAAGACGAAAGACGAATCTACGATAACTTTGAACGGGACGACTTCTACCCCACTGGACCACCCTATCGCCGACTGTATCAGAACAGCACACGTCGGTCGCCGTCTCCGCAAAACTTTGGCTCAGTTGGCAGTTCTCGTTTCTCACGTCGTCGCTCACTTTCACCGATGTGGCGTTCCTCTTCTCCTCTCTGACCTTCTACTTTAATTCCTGACCGCCAACTGGAAAACTAAACAGTACAGCTTCGGGAGGGAAAGCTGCATCTTTCGAATGCGTCAAACTCCTCCGGACCGCCCATCGAATGTTTTATTAGTGTACGTTGAAGGTATACAGACAGAGGCACTGGTAGACACAGGCGCATCACTTTCCGTAATTCGTGCAGACTTTTGTGCCCGCTTGAAAAAAGTGAGGACGCCATACGATGGCCCTCCCCTTCGTTGCGCAGATGGAGTCCCTATTCAGCCTTCAAGTGTTTGCACAGTCCGGGTTTTCATAGATGGCATCCTTCACCACATTCAGTTTCTTGTACTTCCTTGGTGCACTCACACAGTAATTTTAGGATGGGACTTTCTTTCTTCGGCATCAGCTTTCATATCGTGTCGTCAGCGAGTAAATGAAATGTCAGCTACTGAGAGTTCATCTGATGTCGATTCATACAGCTTCCGTTTCGTTGCTGCCGCTGATTGTTTCATTTCGCCAGGAGATAAACAAATTCTCACGATCACTTCAGATACTACAGTTAACGGTGACGTGTTCATAGCCCCATCAGCTCACTCCAAACCTGCGGGGCTTACCATAGCACCCGGCCTTGTGCGGTTTAACGACAGTAAAGCATTGGTCACTGCCTTGAACCCAACTTCATCGCCAGTGATGCTGCCCCAAGGCACTGCTGTGAGCTGCTTCGCTGACAGCGAGCCTTTCTCCCTGGTTCCCCTTCACGCAGAATCAACGCCTTTGTCTGCTACAACTGATATGAAGGCTCCTACTGTTGCTTTAAATGACACCATAAGTGCTCACCTCACTGCCGAGCAAACGAGAGACCTCTTAGACCTTCTCCAAAAGCACAGCCTTTTGTTTGACGTACATTCAAAAGTTCTGGGCCTCACCACCGTTGCAGAGCACAGCATCGAAACCGAAGGCAGCTCCATTGTACGCCGCCGCCCATACCGTCTGTCTTTGGCGGAACGGCAAATCATTGAGGAAAACGTCACCGACATGCTCAAACGGGATATCATTCGACCTTCATCCAGCTCTTGGTCGTCTCCTGTGGTGTTGGTCCGGAAAAAGGATGGCTCTGTCCGCTTTTGTGTTGATTACAGAGCGCTCAATAAGATCACGAAAAAAGACGTATATCCTTTGTCACGCATAGATGATGCCCTGGACTCCCTACAAGGCGCAGAATATTTCTCCAGCCTCGACGTCTGATCCGGGTATTGGCAAATACCTATGCGCGAAGCAGACAAGGAGAAAACAGCGTTTGCGACGCATGACGGGCTTGACGAATTTAACGTCATGCCTTTTGGCTTATGCAACGCTCCAGCAACATTCGAGCGCATGATAGATACCGTCTTACGTGGTCTCAAATGGAAAACCTGTTTATGCTACTTAGACCACATCGTAATTTATTCTTCTACTTTTCCTCAGCACCTTAAGCGTTTGGACGAAGTTCTAACGTGCATTTCGAACGCTGGTCTACAGCTCAATACAAAGAAGTGCCACTTCGCCAGCACAAGCATCAAAGTATTGAATCACCTTGTCGGTAAAGATGGGGTTCGACCCGACCCTGACAAGGTTGCTGCCGTAATTAGTTTTTCACGTCCGGGCAATCAAAAACAATTGCGAAGTTTCGTGGGCCTGGCGTCTTACTTCCGCCGCTTCATCCGTCACTTTGCTGCCATTGCGGGGCCGTTACACAAGCTTCTGACGTCAGGAACGGCTTTCACGTGGACTGACGAGTGCGAGTGTGCTTTCAAGCCCTAAAGCGTGCTCTGACATCAGACCCCGTCCGCCATCACTTCGATGAGAATGCATCCACTTTCCTGCACACAGATGCCAGTGGCCACGGAATCGGTGCTGTCCTCCTCCAGCGTGATGAAACATCACGTGAGCGAGTAGTTGCGTATGCCAGCCGCGCACTAACACCTGCGGAGCAGAACTACTCGATAACAGAGCAGGAATGTCTCGCTGTCATTTGGGCCATCCAGAAATTTCGACCTTATCTGTATGGACACCACTTCACTGTGATCACCGACCACCATGCCCTATGCTGGTTGTCCTCGCTGAATAATTTGTCTAGACACCTCGGTCGCTGGATACTGCGTTCGCAAGAGTACACTTTTGACGTTGCGTACAGGTCTGGCAAACAGCATCAGGATGCTGACGCTCTCTCTCGCTGCCCTCTGCCACTTTCATCTACAACCACGAATCCTCAATGCCCCTCAGGTGATCAAGCGGCTTCCTCTTCACCCACGTTATCACCCCTGGCAGTTGCTGCTTCCTCTTCACCCACGTTATCACCCCTGGCAGTTGCTGGGTCACTATGTTTAAACAGGAGCGCCCAGTTTGCCGAGTGCCAACGTGACGACCCCTACTGTAACCGCATCATCGGATACTTGAATGACTCGTCTTCTCCACCTAATGCCAGACTACGTCGTCAGCTACGGCAGTTCAAGCTAGAGAACAACGTCCTGCAGTGCTATACTTACAATGCGGATGGGCATCGGTGGGTGTCAGTACTTCCCCGTTCGCTGCGAAAACAAGTTCTCGAAACATTGCACGACGACCCATCAGCTGGACACTTAGGATTCCAAAAGACCTACAACCGCGTTAGGAGCCGTTTCTTCTGGCCTGGTCTTTCTACCTTTGTGGCTAATTATGTCGCTTATTGCACACTTTGTCAACGCCGGAAACGACCAACTTCAGTTCCTGCTGGCATATTACAACCCATTCCATGTCCCGATACACCTTTTGTCGTTATCGGAATAGACCTCGTCGGGCCACTTCCCGTAACGCCAGCGGGCCACCGCTGGATCGTCACAGCTGTCGACCACCTCACACGATACGTGGAGACTGCTCCTCTACGCACTACCTTGCATCAGCCGTTGCCGCCTTCTTTTTAGAAGACATTGTGTTGCGTCATGGTGCACCCCGCGCGTTGTTGAGTGACCGAGGCAAGGCCTTCCTATCCACAATTCTCGATGAAATTTTAAAAACTTGTGGCAGAGTTCATAAGACCACATCCGCTTACCACCCGCAGACAAATGGCCTGACAGAGCGATTCCACCGGACTCTAATCGACATGATATCCATGTACATGGGACCTAACCACGATAACTGGGACAAAATCTTGCCGTTCGTAGCATTTGCACACAACACTGCTGTTCAACGAACTACCGGGTATTCACCTTTCTTCTTCGTCTATGGTCATGCGCCGACATTCACCCTTGACGCCTCTTTCTTCAATGTAACGACAAAAACGTCCACCACTACGCCAGAACATTTCGTTTCCAGGCTCGCTGAGGCACGGCAACGTGCTCAACTCAACACGGAGGCCAGTCAACAAGACAGCAGGCAACGCTATGACACCTTCCGTCGAGACATCACTTTCCGTCCTGGAGATGAAGTATTACTTTGGACGCCTGTTCGCACTCCAGGATTGTGTGAAAAGTTTCAGTCACGCTTTCTCGGACCTTACGTTATTTCTGAATGGACATCTCCTGTCAATTACCTTGTCACTCCCGTCGAGGGTTCTCGGACCGTCGTTACCGTGCCTCCGAGATAGTCTACGTTTCACGTTTTAAACCCTTTGTTCGCCGTACATTTCACGCCTAAATCTCGGCCGGGCCGACCGCTCAAGTGCGTGGGGAAAATAAGTGTGAGCATTGTTTATGCGTCCCATCTTTTCATCTATACATACTCATCATCACTAGTCAACCTTAGGTTGTGGGGCACATACTCGACACAATAAAGAAGAGTATTGAGGGTACTGGATGCCATCTTACAATATATATATATATATATATATATATATATATATATATATATATATATATATATATATATATATATATATATATATATATATATATATATTGAGTGGCGCCACTGACGTGCTCACTCACGGCGTTTCTTTCATAACCACCGCAAATGTCTCACAAGCGTTTCCGGCCCACGCCACGCGCGTTCTTGTAGCCATTTCCATCAACGCTGCTATCACGCACTGTCTTCATGTCACGGCCACCGCAAGCGAGCTTGGAGCAAACTCGGCTGCCCGAGAAGCTTGGGCCATCCTGCATTGCACCTCTGTGGAGGGCTGCAGTGATTTTGACCACCTGAGAGGTTGTTGATAGAAAGAAAAACGTAGTGATTGCTTCGACTTTGAACTTGGTTTTTCATTAGTACTAGTCGTTCGCCCCTACACATCATCATCATCATCATCATCATCAGCCTGACTACGTCCACTGCAGGACAAAGGCCTCTCCCATGTTCCGCCAGTTAACCCGGTCCTGTGCTTACTGCTGCTAATTTATACCCGCAAACTTCTTAATCTCATCTGCCCACCTAACCTCCTGTCTCCCCCTAACCCGCTTGCCTTCTCTGGGAATCCAGTTAGTTACCCTTAACGACCAGCGGTTATCCTGTCTACGCGCTACATGCCCGGCCCATGTCCATTTCTTCTTGATTTCAGCTATGATATCCTTAACCCCCGTTTGTTCCCTAATCCACTCTGCTCTCTTCTTGTCTCTTAAGGTTACACCTACCATTTCTCTTTCCATTGCTCGCTGCGTCGTCCTCAATTTAAGCTAAACACTCTTTGTAAGTCTCCAGGTTTCTGCTCCGTAGCTAAGTACCGGCATGATACAGCTGTTATATACCTTCCTCTTGAGGGATAGTGGCAATCTACCTGTCATAATTTGAGAGTGCTTGCCAATTGAGCTCCACCCCATTCTTATTCTTCTAGTTACTTCAATCTCGTTTTTCGGCTCCGCGGTTATTACCTGCCCTAAGTAGACATAGTTTTTTACAACTTGAAGAGCACTATTACCTATATCGAAGCGCTGCTCTTACCGAGGTTGCTGTATACATTACTTTCGTTTTCTGCAGATTCATTTTAAGACCCACCTTTCTCCTCTCCTTGTCTAACTCCGTGAACATGAGTTGCAATTCATCCCCTGAGTTACTCAGCAATGCAATGTCATCGACGAAGCGTAGGTTACTAAGGTACTCTCCATTAACTCTTATCCCTAACTGTTCCCTACAAATAGTCGCGCTCTAAGGCCAGACCCATATCCCCCCATGATGATGTGGCTCGCAGTAGCTTCTGAACTGCTTTCGCCCCAGCTTTCACGACATTTTTGAATAGACCTTGGCCGATCACTGCAGCATGCGACGGGCGCGGGGAAAGACTGCAGCGCCTCTAGTTGTCGCGACCGCCACGCGGCCCGCCTCTCCGGCGCAGCTTTCAAACCGCGGAGGAGGAAAGAAGGACAGGGAGGTCAAACTGAGTTTATTCAGGAGAGCCACAGGCTGTTCCGATCAAGAAGCCGGCCATGTTTTGAATAAATTCAGAACTCTTTAGAGCACTACACGCACACTGCTATACGACAGCCATAAAATGTCCCGGTCTTGTTTTTTTAAAAAAACTCCCAAGCATTTCCCCGAGGGTGAACATGGTTAAGTGCGAATGCACGG
Organism: Rhipicephalus annulatus; assembly: GCA_013436015.1. NCBI lineage: Eukaryota > Metazoa > Arthropoda > Arachnida > Ixodida > Ixodidae > Rhipicephalus > Rhipicephalus annulatus. Next base: position 26,730 of record WOVY01000513.1, on the reverse strand, counting down.
GGTGATGCTATGAGGGGTATTTATTAATTCGTACTAATATATTTATTAATCATACTATGAGCCCTTCGCAGCACCGCCTTGTCTTCCAACGTCGGCGAAACCACCGCGGTACCGTCACCTCCAACTACGGGTGCAGTGCTGGTAATGGGTTGTACTGCATTCGTTGTTGATGGTAGCGTTGCCTCTGGGACATCCATCGCACGACCCGCTCTCGACGGGAGACTGAGAGAGAAGGCGGGCGCGCGAGAAAGAGGGTGCGCGCGCAGCTGCACTGAGCAAGGAGAGCGGAGGAGCGAGCGAAGGGGGAGGGGTATAAGGCGCGTTACTGACACCGATATCAGCGTCGCGTCCGTGGCTTATTCGGTAGAGCGTCGCGCTGCGGCCCGCCAAGTCCTCTTTCTCTTAAAGTTAGAGAGAAGACTGCGGACGCCGTCGCAGTCTTCTGGATGGTTTGGGGTCGCTTATAAAGTGTATTCACACATAAAAAGTGGGTAACGATTTAGAGTACTTCGTACTCTTCTATGGGAGAGCGTATACAGCCGTCCCTTGGGTCTCACGCCAGAGGAGACCGTGGTGCCCTGATACAAAGGAGTGCTATTGAGCAATGCGAAAAACTACTTTACTTCGGGCCAAGCTATCTCGAAAAACCTCTGTGCTGATCCGGGTTTGAAAGGAAAGTAACAATTCAAATTCAAAAAAGATTTGTCGTAACCTAAACAATACTAGCCTCTACCATAAAGTACATCTTGTTTACACTTTATCTTTTAGTGAAACTTTAGTGGACATTGTCGCCTTCATTGGCCACCCATTCATAATAGCGCGCGCAGGTGCACGTACAAGCCCATGTGTCTTGTTCCGTTTGCGGCGCGCTCAACGGTTAGCAAAAAAAATCACAGCACATCCACGGGGCAAATGAACATGAGTGCGGAAGCGCGTCCATCCATCCATCCATCCGTCCATTCCTCCGTCCATCCGTCCGTCCGTCCGTCCGTCCGTCTGTCTGTCTGTCTATCTGTCTGTCTGTCTGTCTGTCTGTCTGTCTGTCTGTCTGTCTGTCTGTCTGTCTGTCTGTCTGTCTGTCTGTCTAAGTCTGTTCGCGCGTGCGTCTGTGCATTTGTCCATGTGTCCGTCCATGCTTCCGTACATCCGCGCGTCCATTTCTCTGTCCGTCCATCTGTGTGTCTGCAGTGGCGTACCAACTCTTTCGCGAGTGCGGGGGGGGGGCAAACAATTTACCTCACTCGCCAGACGGTACACACACACACACACACACACACACACACACACAATATATATATATATATATATATATATATAGATATATATATATATATATATATATATATATATATATATATATATATATATATATATATATATATATATATATATATATATATATATATATATACTCGTCTGCTCTGCCCGAGAACTGTATATACGACTTAATTGAAGCTTCGAATGCAAACATACCGCTTTACTGTAGTGCATAGAAGCCTAATTACTCAATCGTAGTTGATTACGCAACTTACATCGAAGGTTATCTTCTCACTAATGCTAACCAATGCTTTCTGTCATTATGTCAGGGCCAGACTTGAGGAGTGCCGACTCATGCGAGATGTTCGCGATTACCCCTTTGACACTTGGCCGAATTCAAAGGTTAAGAAATAAAAATGTTTCATAGCTCTATAGGGCAATAGCACCAGCAGAAACACGTCATACTGCGAACGAAATCTGGTGAACTATGCGAAAGAGAGGCTGTGAAGTATGAAAAATCACAGCATATCCATGGAGTGAATGAAGATGAGTGGGGCGAAACATCTTTAGAAGTGTGGCAGCTTGGGCCAGTTGGTATGGCATGACGTTAGTTATAGCGCGAGAACAAAACGACGACACAGAGACAAGAAGGACACGAAAGACACGAGCGCTCGTGTCTTTCGTGTCCTTCTTGTCTCTGCGTCGTCGTTTTGTTCTCGCGCTATAACTATCGTCATGCGCAACATCCCTCAGCCCGTACGTGCTTCCATCCATCCGCGCCACCATCCATGCGTCAATTCATGCATCACTCCATCATCTGTCCAAGCATCCATCCGTCTGCAAGTCTGTCTATCCGTCCGTCCATGCGTCCTTCTGTGCGTCCATCTAGTGAACATTTGAAGTACCGCCATCTCCAATCTCTCAACCCCTGTGGCATATACCGGGTATGTGCGGGTATGTGGTTACATACATGCATACACCACCAGTGGCTACATACATACATACACACATACATACACACACACATACATACATACATACATACATACATACATACATACATACATACATACATACATACATACATACATACATACATACATACATACATACATACATACATACATACATACATACATACATATGGAGGAGGAGGAGCGACAGACCCACGTCATAAGGAGCTTCGCCCTTAAAATATTACGTGATTAGACTACAATGGGGCCCACAAAGTGGCTTCACCGGAATTACTGTGAGGTCACCAGATTTCACAATTCTCCTCCGGAAATATCGCCCATTTGACTGAATTATTTAGACTGCGTAAATTAGAGTTCCCTGACCACGTTTCGGCAGTAGTGACGCATTAATATTACAAAAATTTAAGCGGAGATCAATGGAACCGTGTAGATGGTTCCAATGGAACTTGGGGACGTCAGTGCAGTGGTGATACACGACGTCCATGACTTACTCACAATCTAAACAGGGTCGTCAAACACGCATGGTGTCACGATCTTCTTCATCGCTTTACGTAAGTTATCCAAGATGTGCGGCAAGGTTTTACGTTGTGACCAGGTGATTCCCAGCTGTGGAATGAAACACATGAAGCCGTATGTGCAGCGTGCCACAGGTGTGGTTTACGAGATCGCCGTATCTCGTGGCGAAGTTTACACTGCTCAAGCTTAGCGTTGTATAACCAGGGCGGCAAGGAACATGAATGGTCTTTTAGATCAGTCGACATCGTTCCAGAACTTACCCGTCCTTCACAGCATTCACACAAACTGTCAATCACGACTTCAGCATACAAAATTCCTTGCAGAATTAAGGACGTACTAAGTCGCGAACTATCAGAAGCATTCTTTTTCACGCAGAATGGAGACACGTGTAGGCTAACTATACCTTTGCATTTGCGTGCCTGCATGCGAACATAGAATACAAAACAAAAGTTGATGGATTTCCACAAAGGTCAATTTAATCTATTGTTTTCTCGTTATTGTGCCCACGTTCGTTGCCTTCATTTGCCATTAAATGCAGTGTGAGTTGTTTCAATGAGAGTAGTTGATTCAGCGCCCGTTCTGCCATGCACTCCTCCTTGCTGTCCCTATCAGAAGTAACGATGCAACGTTTCGAGCAAGAATACATAAACAAGTGTCTTCGATACGTTATTACACAACCAGCTTTCCGGCTTTCGTAATAAGCTGCAAGTCGGAGGACAATTACAATACAACCAAAGTCGGGAGGTGCTGCATTCACATGATGGCACGAAAGAATACGCACAGTTTAATGTTCTGTCTAAACATAACTTCAGACCGGTTGGCCGTCCTTTTGTCAATAATGGCGGACGCCTAATTGTCGCCGCGCGTTGTAGTATACGTTATGTCCACTGAGAGTGGGATGAACGCTGTCGAGTTGTCTCTCGAACAACGTATTTATTTCCGCGATCCCCCCCTCCTCCACACACACACACACACACACACACACACACACACACACACACACACACATATATATATATATATATATATATATATATATATATATATATATATATATATATATATATATATATATATATATATATATATATATATATATATAGTGAGTGGCGCCGCAAATGTCTCACAAGCGTTTCCGGCCAACGCCATGCGCGTTCTTGTAGCCATTTCGATCAACGCTGCTATCACGCACTGTCTTCATGTCACGGCCACCGCAAGCTAGCTTGGAGCAAACTCGGCTGCCCGAGAAGCTTGGGCTATCCTGCATTGCACCCCTGTGGAGGGCTTCAGTGATTTTAACCACCTGGGAGGTTGTTGATGGAAAGAAAACGTAGTGATTGCTTCGACTGTGAACTTGGTTTTTCAAAAGTAGTGCTCGTTCCCCCCTACGCATAGTCGCACTTTAATGCCAACCTCATATCCCCCCACGATGATGTGGCTCGCAATGGCTTCTGAACTGCTTTTCGCCCGAACTTTCCCGACATTTTTAATAGACCTTGGCCGATCACTGCAGCATGCGACGGCCGCGGGGAAAGACTGCAGCGCCTCTAGTGGTCGCGACCGCCACGCGGCCCGCCTCTCCGGCGCAGCTTTCAAACCGCGGAGGAGGAAGGAAGGACAAGGAGGTTAAACTGAGTTTATTCAGGAAAGTCACAGGCTGTCCCGGTCAAGAAGCCGGCCATGTTTTGAATAAGTTGAGAACTCTTTAGAGCACTGCACGCACTCTACTATACGACAGCCATAAACTGTCCCAGTATTGTTAAAAAAAAGAAAACTCCCAAGCATTTCCCCGAGGGTGAACATGGTTAAGTGCGAATGCACGGGGTGATGCTATGAGGGGTATTTATGAATTCGCACTATTATATTTATTAATCACACTATGAGCCCTTCGCAGCGCCGCCTTGTCTTCCAACGTCGGCGAAACCACCGCGGTACCGTCAACTCCAACGACGGGTGCAGTGCTTATAATGGGTTGTACTGCATTCGTTGTTGATGGTAGCGTTGCCTCCGGGACATCCATCGCACGACCCGCTCTCGACGGGAGACTGAGAGAAGGCGGGCGCGCGAGAGAGAGGGGTGCGCGCGCAGCTGCAGTGAGCGAGGAGAGTGGAGGAGCGAGCGAAGGGGAGGGAAATAAGGCGCGTTACGGACACCGATATCAGCGTCGCGTCCGTGGCTTATTCGGTAGAGCGTCGCGCTGCGGCCCGCCAAGTCCTCTTTCTCTTAAAGTTAGAGAGAAGACTGCGGACGCCGCCGCAGTCTTCTGGATGGTTTGGGGTCGCTTATAAAGTGTATTCACACTTTAAAGTGGGTAACGATTTAGAGTACTTCGTACTCTTCTATGGGAGAGCGTATACAGCCGTCCCGTTGGTCCCACGCCAGAGGAGACCTTAGTGCCTGATACAAATGAGGGCTATTGAGCAAAGCAAAAAACTACTTTACTTCGGGCCAAGCTATCCCGAAAAACCTCTGTGCTGGTCCGGGTTTGAAAGGAAAGTAATAATTCAAATTCAAAAAAGATTTGTCGTAACGTAAACAATACTAGCCTTTACCAGAAAGTACATCATGTTTACACTTTATCTTTTAGTGAAACTTTAGTGGCTATTGTCGTCTTCATTGGCCACCTATCTATAATAGCGCGCGCAGGTGCACGTACAAGCCCATGTGCCTTGTTCTGTTTGCGGCGCGCTCAACGGTTAGCAAAAAAAAAAAAAAATCACAGCACTGCCACGGGGCAAATGAAGATGAGTGCGGAAGCGCGTCCATTCATCCATCCATCCGTCCATTCCTCTGTCTGTCTGTCTGTCTGTCTGTCTGTCTGTCTGTCTGTCTGTCTGTCTGTCTGTCTGTCTGTCTGTCTGTCTGTCTGTCCCTCCTCCCGTCTGTCTGTCTGTCTGTCTGTCTGCCTGTCTGTCTGTCTGTCTGTCTGTCTGTCTGTCTGTCTGTCTGTCTGTCTGTCCCTCCTCCCGTCTGTCTGTCTGTCTGTCTGTCTGTCTGTCTGTCTGTCTGTCTGTCTGTCTGTCTGTCTGTCTAAGTCTGTTCGCGTGTGCGTCTGTGCATTTGTCCATGTGTCCGTCCATGCTTCCGTACATCCGCGCGTCCATTTCTCTGTCCGTCCATCTGTGTGTCTGCAGTGGCGTACCAACTCTTTCGCGATTGCGGGGGGGGGGGGCAAACAATTTACCTCACTCGCCAGACGGTACACACACACACACACACACACACACACACACACACATATATATATATATATATATATATATATATATATATATATATATACTCGTCTGCTCTGCCCGAGAACTGTATATACGACTTAATTGAAGCTTCGAATGCAAACATACCGCTTTACTGTAGTGCATAGAAGCCTAATTACTCAATCGTAGTTGATTACGCAACTTACATCGAAGGTTATCTTCTCACTAATGCTAACCAATGCTTTCTGTCATTATGTCAGGGCCAGACTTGAGGAGTGCCGACTCATGCGAGATGTTCGCGATTACCCCTTTGACACTTGGCCGAATTCAAAGGTTAAGAAATAAAAATGTTTTATAGCTCTATAGGGCAATAGCACCAGCAGAAACACGTCATACTGCGAACGAAATCTGGTGAACTATGCGAAAGAGAGGCTGTGAAGTATGAAAAATCACAGCATATCCATGGAGTGAATGAAGATGAGTGGGGCGAAACATCTTTAGAAGTGTGGCAGCTTGGGCCAGTTGGTATGGCATGACGTTAGTTATAGCGCGAGAGCAAAACGACGACACAGAGACAAGAAGGACACGAAAGACACGAGCGCTCGTGTCTTTCGTGTCCTTCTTGTCTCTGTGTCGTCGTTTTGTTCTCGCGCTATAACTATCGTCATGCGCAACATCCCTCAGCCCGTACGTGCTTCCATCCATCCGCGCCACCATCCATGCGTCAATTCATGCATCACTCCATCTGTCCAAGCATCCATCCGTCTGCAAGTCTGTCTATCCGTCCGTCCATGCGTCCTTCTGTGCGTCCATCTAGTGAACATTTGAAGTACCGCCATCTCCAATCTCTCAACCCCTGTGGCATATACCGGGTATGTGCGGGTATGTGGTTACATACATACATACACCACCAGTGGCTACATACATACATACACACATACATACACATACATACATACATACATACATACATACATACATACATACATACATACATACATACATACATACATACATACATACATACATACATACATACATACATACATACATACATACACATACATACATATGGAGGAGGAGGAGCGACAGACCCACGTCATAAGGAGCTTCGCTCCTAAAATATTACGTGATTACACTACAATGGGGCCCACAAAGTGGCTTCACCGGAATTACTGTGAGGTCACCAGATTTCACAATTCTCCTCCGGAAATATCGCCCATTTGACTGAATTATTTAGACTGCGTAAATTAGAGTTCCCTGACCACGTTTCGGCAGTAGTGACGCATTAATATTACAAAAATTTAAGCGGAGATCAATGGAACCGTGTAGATGGTTCCAATAGAACTTGGGGACGTCAGTGCAGTGGTGATACACGACGTCCATGACTTACTCACAATCTAAACAGGGTCGTCAAACACGCATGGTGTCACGATCTTCTTCATCGCTTTACGTAAGTTATCCAAGATGTGCGGCAAGGTTTTACGTTGCGACCAGGTGATTCCTAGCTGTGGAATGAATCACACCAAACCGTATGCGCAGCGTGCCACAGGTATGGTTTACGAGATCGCCGTATCTCGTGGCGAAGTTTACACTGAACAAGCTGGGCGTTGTATAACCAGGGCGCCAAGGATAATGAATGGTCTTTTAGATCAGTCGACATCGTTCCAGAACGTACCCGTCCTTCACAGCATTCACACAAACTGTCAATCACGACTTCAGCATACAAAATTCCTTGCAGAATTAAGGACATACTAAGTCGCGAACTATCAGAAGCATTCTTTTTCACGCAGAATGGAGACACGTGTAGGCTCACTATACCTTTGCATTTGCGTGCCTGCATGCGAACATAGAATACAAAACAAAAGTTGATGGATTTCCACAAAGGTCAATTTAATCTATTGTTTCCTCGTTATTGTGCCCACGTTCGTTGCCTTCACTTGCCATTAAATGCAGTGTGAGTTGTTTCAATGAGAGTAGTTGATTCAGCGCCCCTCCTGTCATGCACTCCTCGTTGCTGTCCCTATCAAAAGTAACGCTGCAACGTTTCGAGCAAGAATACATAAACAAGTGTCTTCAATATGTTATTACACAACCAGCTTTCCGACTTTCGTAATAAGCTGCAAGTCGGAGGACAATTACAATACAACCAAAGTCGGGAGGTGCTGCATTCACATGATGGCACGAAAGAATACGCACAGTGTAATGTTCTGTCTAAAGATAACTTCAGACCGGTTGGCAGTCCTTTTGTCAATAATGGCGGACGCCTAATTGTCGCCGTGCGTTGTAGTATACGTTATGTCCACTGAGAGTGGGAGGAACGCTGTCGAGTTGTCTCTCGAACAACGTATTTATTACCGCGACCCCCCCCCCCTCCTCCACCCCCCCCCCCACACACACACGCACGCATATATATATATATATATATATATATATATATATGTTTTAATATATATAGTGAGTAACGTAATAAAGTAATAAAGTGAGTAACGATTTGGAGTACTTCGTACGAGAGCGTATACAGCCGTCTGTGGGTCTCACGCCAGATGAGACCCTGGTGCCAACAAAGGCACGGTGCTGAGGGGGGGGGAGTAGAAAAAGGGGGTAACGATTTAGAGCACAGGGTACTCTACTATGGGAGAGCTTAAAGCCGTCCCGCTGAACGCAGTTACCAACAATTGAATGCTATACACAAATGCGAATAACTATTTTACTTCGGGCCAGGCTATGTGCAAAAAACCTCTATGGTAAACCTGGTTTGAAAGGAAAGTTTTACTTCAAATTCAAACAAATATTTATCGTAACCTAAACAATACAAGCTTTCGCGAGGAAGTACGTCATGCGTACACTTTATCTTTTAGTGAAACTTAAGTGGCCATCGTCGTCTTCATTCGCCGCCTATTTATAATAGCGCGCGCAGGTGCACGTACAAGCCCATGTGCCTTGTTCCGTTTGCGGCGCGCTCAACGGTTAGCAAAAAAAAAAATCACAGCATATCCAAGGGGCAAATGAAGATGAGTACCGACAAGCATCCATCCATCCATCCGTCCATTCCTCCGTTTGTCTGTCCATCTGTCTGTCTGTCTGTCTGTCTGTCTGTCTGTCTGTCTGTCTGTCTGTCTGTCTGTCTGTCTGTCTGTCTGTCTGTCTGTCTGTCTGTCTGTCTGTCTGTCTGTCTGTCTGTCTGTCTGTCTGTTCGCGCGTCCGTCTGTGCATTTGTCCATGCGTCCGTTCATGCATCCGTCCATCCGCGCGTCCATCTCTCCGTCCGTCCATCTGTCTGTCTGCAGTGGCGTACGAACTCTTTCGCGAGTGTGGGGGGGAGGGGGCAAACAATTTACCGTACTCGTCAGACGGTACACACACACACACACACACACACACACTTATATATATATATATATATATATATATATATATATATATATATATATATATATATATATATATATATATATATATATATATATATATATATATATATATATATATATATATATATACTCGTCTGCTCTGCCCGAGAACTGTATATACGACTTACTTTAACCTTCGAATGCAAACATACCGCTTTACTGTAGTGCATAAAAAGCTTAAATACTCAATCGTAGTTGATTGGGCAACTGACATCGAAAGTTATCTTCTCACTACGTGCTCTCTTTTTTTTCTTTTTCTACTGAAGGACCATCACATACAATATCAATGCGCATTGACAGGTCACCTCTTCTCACGCGCACAAGGTAGCGGAAGGTTCCCGAGGGACAAGATCCTGCAAAATCCTGATGCTTTTCCTAGAGCAGCTTTCGTATTACAAACTCCTTGAATGACAATTTTCCTCTTTGACAATATAGGCTTTAGCGCATCATGAAGCCAGCAGCATCGGGTGAGTGTAAATTACATGAATGAGAAAGGTCACAACTTCACCGCAAGGGTGAAGCAATGAATGCGATAGCAACAGATTAACGCGATAGGGTTGAAGAGCTCATTTGACGGAAATTCCGGTGTCGGCAATGTTTGTTATGAGTGAAAAAGCAACTTGGCCATGAGCGAAAAGTCGGGAAAGATGCAAATAAAGTAAATATTACAAATTTGCTTTTGCAACCTAGGATCGAACTCGGGCAGTTTGCGGGGCAAATGTATGTTCTATATATCACACAGTCCCGCTTATATTTTGAAATGCCGTGAATATAACAACATAGCTTGGCAATGCACTGAAAACCACTTTTATGCTTTACAAACATGCATTCTGTATATATGCTTCACAATAAAACATGTAATGTAGAGTGATGCAAGCAAACATTTCATCGAGTGTCAGAACATGTTATCATAACGAATTTGTAGTTTAAAATCGGCCACCTATTACAAAAGGCACACACGTTGCTGCACATATTCCCTTAAGACTAGTACGTAGTGGGTGCACAGCAAATTTGAAAAAAAAAATATCACGTGCTCGTGGTTTAAAGCATGCTACCCATTACACAAAATGTGGCCCCATGCTAAAGCTTCACTTACAACAAGTCTCTTTAAACTTGATGGATTACATTGTAGTAATCTAGAATTTAGAGTTGATTGATATGCGGCGGTTAAGATCCCAAAACCACCATATTTGGACGTCTGGGTTGAGTCAGCGTTTATTCAGCCCAAGGGCTGGGCAGCCAACGGGCAGTCTGAGACACAGCGCGCACACACACGATGATAATGGGTGGTCAAACCCTGTGAGGATAAGGACACAGACCCAAACTGATGATGGTGATTATGATAATGCTTATTTTACAGAAGAAGCGCATAACGAATGCCCATAAAATGACTTTGAGAGACGCCGTAGTGGAGGGCTCCAGAAATTACGACCACCTGGAGTTTTTAAACGTGCACCCGAATCTGAGCTCACGGGCCTACAGCATTTTCACCTCCATTGAAAATACAGCCTCCGTACAATCTAGCGTTCTTTAGTTACAATAAAAAGTATCCTGTAAATGGTTGGTGTGCGCACTAGGACAGGATATTGTTATCTGTTTAATCTCTGAAAGATGAAGCCTAAAGATCCTCCAATTTTAGAGCGAAAGCTGTTATGAGATAACAACTGTGGTCACGCACAGCGCTGTAGTTGTCCGCCGCCACCGCCGGTGTCTGTAACGACATCGCGGGAAATTAGAAAAAAAAAAAACCTAGTACCAATGACACAGATGGGCTCGAAATCGGGTCCGCTGGGTGCCAGCCCAGTATTCCACCACTGAACTACGCCGGCACTAGTTACTTGATGGCAAACTTGCCTTAGGCAGGCTTGATGTCGGGAAATCAATCGCGTTAATACTACTTATAACGCGTTTTAAAACAGCGAAAGAACAATGAGTCGTCGCACTATGCGAATAGCGTAACGAGTGGGCTGTCCAATGCTCCAACCCATTACAAACGCTTGTTCTTGTTCGCCTATTAACTGTGGCGCATACCCACTTCAGCCACAATTCCTCATCGTCGTCAGCCACTGCATGAACAATTGGCACGAAATTCCTCGCAAGTGTTCCTTGCGGTAACCACGCTTCTCAGAAGAATGACGTGAAATAGCATAGCGAATGCCAGCCTACTACCCTGAAATTTATTATTATTATTGCCCTAGTGGGTATCAAACAAATGTGCTTGCAGTAGTTACCCAAGGAGTGTTTGGAAAGGCTCTGAAAGGCCGCTCTTCTAGCTTTCGCTGTGACTGTGCTGCCACTTTCACGCAGGCCTGGCGTTTTGGGGGGGGGGGGGGGTATGTCACGCTAAGAATGGCAAGCAGATGGAAACTTGAAGCGCGTTGCAGCACGCACGAAGAGAACACGAATAGGACGAGCGAATGCGAACGCCATTTGCAGTTCCATAATTCACGCGTTTCTTAAACACAAAGAACGCAACGAAACGTCCGCACAGGTATGTGTAGGATGAGCACGAACTAACAAGTGTCACAATTATTACTTCTCTGTGTTTAAAAAAGCGCGCCTTCTTGGCGAACAACAGGGCCTCTACAGCGAGCGTAGTGACCTTTGCGCACTCTGAACCCTAAACGCAACCTTTCTGGCAAAAAAGCACACGACGCACGAACTGTCTCCATTCAGAAGATAGGCGCGTGTGTGCGCCCGCTCGGGCACGGGCGACTGCAGCCCGTGTTAAGTGCAGGATATGAGCCAACGAATCGCGACGAGTGTGGCGCGGTGCGTGCGTTTCGCGCCGTCTCGCTGGTAAGGCAGAGAACACGTTGATACTCCTCCGAAATAGGCTTTTCGCCAGCGGAAAATGGTGTATATCAGTACCTCGCCGTTGGTGTGCTGTACCATGTGCGCTGCTGTGGCCGAACGGTTTTCCGTTGTGGCATAATAATTCCCTCAACGGGCAATCGTAGACGAGCAGCAGTAGGCACTTATCTAAGTTCCGATTACGAAGTGCCAACGCCAGCATTCATCAAACAGTCAAGGTCGAGTTTTTTTTTTATCTAGGTCCTCAATAGTTGAAGGGAGGCATACAATTGCAATAACGAACAGCAAAACTGTATTCTCATGGCGGTTGGGAAGTAGTTTGGAATATCCGATGCGTCCCGCGTGGTGGGGTGAAACGGCCGTAAAAAAGTCGTCGGCACCTCAGCGCATCGACGCGACCGCTTCCTCAACAACGAACAAGGCCACCCTGTGCGTAGTAAGCGGTTCAACTTTCAGAATTTTCGGAGTAACCGTGCTCTGGCGCTGTTTCCAGCCACTCAGGGCTCGTTCAAGAAGCGGTGGTGGGAGGCGACAAGAGGGCGTCACCAAGGACGTTTTCTTTCGGGAAAGAAGACATCGGCGTTGTGAGAACCGACCTGCATCCTAACGTTTCCGCCGACCGTCGCGCTCTTTGCCGTCGACAGACAGCGCATGCAACAGCCCGCACCAGTGTCGGCTGTGTGCTCGCGCGGCTGCCGGAGAGACACCGCTTCGGTGGTCGCCCTTTAGCTCCTCTTGGTCGGCGATGTGCAACCTCGCGGAATGACGCCTCGTGGCAGCTCTTCGCGCCTCCCGCGTGTATGCACCGTTTCCCAAATGAGCCGGCTCCCCTTTCGCCAGCCGTGGCGCGCCAGTGAGCATCTTCGCTGAGGGGGATGTTCGCAGTGGACTACGTTGTACGACGTACTTGTATCTGTCCATAGGATGCGCATGTGGTGTTCCCAAGCCCGCGGGCCATTTAATTTTATGAGCTGTTTACAAACACTTTATCCTGGGACCCTGTCATCACTGCGCTGCACACACACACACACACACACACACACACACACACACACACACACACACACACACACACACACACGCACACGCACACGCACACACACACACACACACACACGCACACACACACACACAAACACACACACACACACACACACACACACACACGAGTTATGATACGAGTGGAGGGCTCCAGAATATTCGACTATCTGGTGTTCTTTAACGTGCATCGAAATCTGAGCAAACGGACCTACCGCTTTTTCGCTTGTAACAAAAATGCAGCCGCCGCAGTCGGGATTTGATCCCGTGACCTTCGGGCCAGCGCTGAGTGCCTTAGCCACTAGAACGGCGGCGGGGGGCTATATTATGCAGTGAGAAAGAATAATGAGGCGGCAAATGTTGTGCTTCGACCTTGAACTTGGTTTTTCGATAGTAGTGGTTATTCCCCCTATAGTCACGCTCTAAGGCCAGCCCCATATCCCCCCATGATGATGTGGCTCGCAATAGCTTCTGAACTGCCTTTCGCCCAAACTTTCACGACATTTTTTAATAGACCTTGGCCGATCACTGCAGCATGGCCGCGGGGAAAGACTGCAGCGCCTCTAGTTGTCGCGACCGCCGCGCGGCCCGCCTCTCCGGCGCAGCTTTCAAACCGCGGAGGAGGAAGGAAGGAAGGACAGGGAGGTAAACTGAGTTTATTGTGGACAGCCACAGGCAGTCCCGGTCAAGAAGCTGGCCATGTTTTGAATAAGTTGAGAACTCTTTGGAGCACTACACGCACTCTACTATACGACAGCCATAAACTGTCCCGGTCTTGTTTTAAAAAAGTGGGTAACGATTTAGGGTACTTCGTACTCTACTATGGGAGAGCGTATACAGCCGTCCCGTGGGTTTCACGCTAGAGGAGACCCTGGTGCCAACAAAGGCACGCTACTGTGTTTAGAAAATAATGTTTAACGATTTTGAGTACTTCGTACTCAACTATGGGAGAGCACTGAGCCGTCCCGATCAAAACCTCATCCCAGCCTAAGAGCGTTGGGCACTGCTGACTGAAAGGCGATTGAATGCTATTCACAAACGCGAATAACCATTCTACTTCGGGCCAAGCTATCCCGAAAAACCTCTATGGTGAACCTGGTTTGAACGAACTGTTTTTTTTTTCAAATTCAAAAAAATATTTAGTGTAACCGAAACAATACAAGCCTTTGCGAGGAAATACATCATGCGTACGCTTTATCCTTTAGTAAAACTTTAGCGGCCATTGTCACCTTCATTAGCCGCCTATTCATAATGGCGCGCGCAAGTGCACGTATATACATGCCCATGTGCCTTGTTCTGTTTGCTGTGCGCTCCGCGGTTCGCTAAAAAAAATCACAGCGTATCCATGGACCGAATGAAGATGAGCGCGGACAAGTGTCCATCCGTCCATCCATCCGTCCATCTCTCCATCCGTCCGTCCGTCCGTCCGTCCGTCCGTATGTATGTATGTATGTATGTATGTATGTATGTATGTATGTATGTATGTATGTATGTATGTATGTATGTATGTATGTATGTATGTAAGTATGTATGTATGTATGTATGCCTGTCTGCAGTGGCGTACCAACTCTTCCGCGGCGAGTGGGGGGCAAACAACCTACCTGACTCGTCAGACTGAATATATATATATATATATATATATATATATATATATATATATATATATATATAGAGAGAGAGAGAGAGAGAGAGAGAGAGAGGAAAAGTAAGTATACGCCTCTAAAAACTGTTTATTGGGGACGTTTCGATCGGAGACCGATCTTCATCAGACTGATGAAGATCGGTCTCCGATCGAAACGTCACCAATAAACAGTTTTTTGAGGCGTATACTTACTTTTCCTCTCTCTCTCTCTCTCTCTCTCTATATATATATATATATATATATATATATATATATATATATCGTGCCTTACTATGTATTTAAACCAGTACGTATGAACATATGAAGTGCTCTAGGGGAGACAAAATGTATGACATGTGGAGCGGAATACGTTCATGCACTCGAGACACTGTCATGTTTCCCAAAATAGAAATCACCAAAGATTTCGTGGCAACCTTCGGACGTCATTCATGATCAACAGAAATCCAAGCCAACCTGTGTGGGGGAAGGATTAAATCGTGGAACTTCTGTACTCTATACGCTAGGGCACTGGAACCAATCAGGTTTGCACCTGGGCTTGGTTATTTATGACTGGGCCATGCGCTTCCCTGTTCTGTGCCTTGTGGGGACACTGAACATTTCATATGGTCATGCCCGCGCTCTAAGGCGTTACGAAAACCACTGTTAAATGACCTGCAGAATGGGAGGTTCTGAGAAAATTTGCGTTCCTCGAAAGGCCCGCAGTAATCAGGAAGAGATCTTTACGATGACTGATTTTATTTCTGCGAGACATGGCAATTGCTGGCGAACAACGTATGAGATTCTCATGTGCAACGATAGTTATGCACTCATGTGCATGACAATTGTCGTCGTGCTCAGAATACCATGCTTCTCTTCTGCTTCGCTGCAGTATCTTCATCTTATAAACCTATTCTCACCCACATAAGTGTTTTATCGTGCATTACATTCATAGCGACATAGAATAATCGAGACTGTGACAATTGCTAGTGAGCAAAAAAAGTCATTTTCCGAATTAGCCAGGCTGTAATGCAATTTTCATGTTGCTCATCACCTATGTCTTGTATTTTTTTCTTTTATGTTTATAAAGGAGTGCAAATATAAAGCGACACGCCTGCCTATATGTTTAAAAACAAGAATAGAGAAATGTGCTGCTGTTTTCGATGGACTTTGATGTGGTAGATTCGATCCTTTCGTCGCACCAAAGCAATATAACTGACTGGAAGTTTTCCCGTTCAGTGTCTATCGCATGGGAGGTGGAATGAACTTCATTATAAGAAACTAGCAGGTTTAGGTGGCCGGGCCTATAGGCCTCCCATGAGGGGACGTCAAGGTCTAGGCCTCCTATGAGGACGCCCTCACGGGCGTGCTGAGTCGCCCGGGTTCGGTCGTCAAGAGCGGGGCTCCGCAGAGCCTCATGGAGCTTTGACGAAAGGGTCGTGGCGTTAGTGTGTGTTTGTACTGTGCCGGATGTGTGTTAGTGTGTCTGTACTGTGTAATGTTCAGTGTCCCACAGCATGTGTGGAAGCGTAGCCCGGTGAGTGCCGCAGCACCGGCAGTGGGAGGTTGTGTGTACGTCCGGGAATATGAAGAGAAATTTAATTGTGCGAGTTTGATTTCCTCCTTTTTTTATTTTCCCACAACGAGCGCTTTAGGGGCCAAGCTCCTTATAGCGGCACCTGTTCGTTCCTCGTAGCCGTTGTAGTAGTGTGTAACAAGTATAACTTTTTGACGTCGAAGATGCTGCTGGTGAGAGATTTCTTCTGTGCGTTGTTGAACAATGAAACATAATGCTCAATGTACATGCCAATGGCTGCTAAGGGGGAATGAGAAACGGGAGAATTTGGCTTTTAGTTAAGGCGCACGCTGCGAATTTTTTATTGTTCAACAACGCACAGAAGACAAGAAAGGGTTGCTGCGTTATACTCGCTTGGCGTAACGTCCTAGGTTTTAGAACGGTTTAGCGAGCGTTGGGCCGCAGTGCCATGAATACAGTGAACTGGTATATACCATGAACTCGAGGTGGTTAAAGGTTGGAAGTAGACACGAAGCACAAGCCATAAGAAAGTGTGCGTGTGCCTCCTCTCGTTCAGTCCATGGAATATCCACTGGATGGCGGTGCTTCTATATGAGGAATATATGATGAAAAGATGCGAGATGGTGGTACTTAGAGTGTTGAATAGGTGGACGAACGCACACACAGACAGATGCATGGACGGACGCACGGATGGCTGCACAGATGGATGGACGCATGGACGGACGCAGGAGCAGATGCATGGACAAAAGCAGGGACGGACGCACAGATGAACGTGTGGACGCACGAACAGACGCACGCACGGACGGGCGAATAGACGTACGGGCGGCCACACAGACGCACGCATGGATGGACGGAAGCAAGAACGAATGGACGGACGGATGCTTCCCCCCACTATCCATCATTCACTCCGTGAATATGCTGCCATTTTTTGAATGATTTCCACTGTTGGAGCTGCTGCTACAACACTGCGGACATCAAACCCACAACCTCAGCGCAATGGCATAGACACTGGGTACTGCAGGAGGTGGTGATGACGATTTGTGGGGTTTTTCGAGCCAGATGCAGAAACTCTTATGAGGCATGGTGTAAGGGCGGGACCCCGACAAAGTTGCACTTTCTGGGCTTTTTTATACACACCTAAATATTTGTGCAAATATGGTTTTGCATTCCTCGCCCATAGAAATGTCGCTACCATGGCTGAACATTGAACACACATCCTCATGCTCAACAGCTGAGTGATACCTTATTTGCTACTACCTCAGTGGGTGGTGCCAAAAGTGTGTACCGCTTCGAAGTTTCATGACTACATGTACGACCATGCATCTACATATATACCAACGACACCTTTGGGTGACAGTTCTTTTTTTTGTATTTAGACTTTACTCATCCGGATGTGTAGTACATTTTTATACCTAAATCACGATGTCTTTGACGTTTCAATGAAATCTGAATGATTACTTATTGTTGGCAGATTTTTCTCAAAGTTTAGAAACGTCTGTATAAAAGCCTATATTGACGCGTGTTCAAGCATTAAGCTATCAACATCCGCATACGTATACAAACTTCTGTTTGACCTATATACGTGAAAAACGTGCCTCTTTCAATCAAACAAAGTTGCTTCCTTCTTTGAAGAAAGCGATTGCAGGCGTAGGCGACAGCAACTCTTCATCTACATTCGCGGTGCTCACACCGATTCAGTTCCACGGAAATGAATCGCGCGTACGCGACCGCCATTCCTGCTTGGGATGACCCGCAGACGCCGTTCCACTCCACAGAAACAATCATTGGCGGTCGCTGTGCGTGCGCGGACTGCCGCCATCACGCTCGCCGTAGTTCGCCGGAGAGAACGGGAGCGATTTTGGCAGGTGCGGCGTCGTAGCTGACTGGATAGACAGACACACAACGGTGAACCCTTTGTATGCGAATCTCGTCTGTCGCTCTTTCGACCTATTGCTTGCTCTTTTTTTCTCTCTCTCATGGTGTCTTGCCCCAGCGGGCTGACACGCGTAGCAAGCTGTACTATATATTGCACAAATATGTGCAACACCGTGCAATGAGTGTACCATAGAGGGAGCGGCGTCGAGTGCGCTAAAATTCGTGACTGCCCCCCCCCCCCCCGCCCACGAAACTGCACCGATGAAATCACTTCATTCGCAGTGCTGCACCGCTAACGCCCGAAAACAACGCACGCTATATCCGATGGCGCCGCTGTTCCCCGCTCGGGAGAGGGCGCCTCCATCGCCTCCGGTTAGGAGACGACCGCGTCGCGCGGACGTCAACCGGTCGGCCTCATTAGCGGCGGGTCCCAATTAAAAAGCGTGAGTGGGCGACTTTTGCACCCACGCCTTTCGTGGGGGCAGCAACGCCTCCCGCCGACCTTGCCTCGCGGGCATGACGAAGCGCTTTTTTGCGGACGCTGGAAACGGCTTCGTACACGAAGAAGGCTATATACACGCGTACAGCAATGCGCTCAATCGGGCTCCTCCTCGCCGGCCCCTCTCTCACTCCACCGCGTATCACCGTGTTTCTCAGCACCACGAGGAACATAACAACAAGGTGTCGCCGATGCACGCAGTGTTGCTCCGCAGTGAGTCAGCAGGCGGCGCGGCCGATGAAGCGCTCTGGATGTATCTGCCGTGCGATGGTGTGCGTAGTGCCTCTCGTTGCGAAGCCTCGAATTCTATTGTCCTGCTCTCCGGTGGCGGCGTCCGTTTGTCCCGTGCTTAAGTGGCGTGACAAATAGCTGCTGTGCGCATAGATAATGCGGCATGACAGTTTGTGTGGCTACGTGAGGCATAGCGCTGTTCGGCTCGTGTCAAGCGCTGCGGGATTATGAGCTGCGGTTGCACACCGGAGCAGCACACTTCCGAACCGTGCCCGCTGCTGCGTTACGCGCGCATCGAAGTTACTTCAGGTCTAAGAAAGGGGACCCTAACAAGGGAGAGCAATTAAACGCCGAATAGGTAGTTCTTGCGAGGGCATGGCATAATTGCTCTGCTGTGATTCACAACGAATGCAAACTACCTTGTACTACCGCGAGTGGGCTTGTTGGAGTAACATTGAACGCTTGTTACAGACTCAATCGCGTTTTCATGGAGCGACATCAACAGAGTCGTAGCAGGAGTGTTTAGTTTTCACTTTCCCTTGTTAGATGACTGAATGGCGAGGACCATACTGCGTTGCAATAGTGCGAGGTTCTAGGACAAAAAAAAAAATGTATGTGGCTGTGCCACTTCCGGTAAACCGCGACTTCACCGCAGCCATACAACCGGCAGTTACTCGGGGTCTGATGAGAAGTGTAAAAGCGTACTCTCCCAAGTGGCAGAAAGGAAGACAGCATGCTATAGGACTCGGCAGCGGACGCGTTGTCTGCCGTATCCGGCATTGCACTCCACGTAGTCTTCGTATACCTCGGAAGCGCTGTGCGTTTCATTGTTTCGATTGTGGCGTGTACGTTATCCCACGTGACAGTGGACGCCCCCTATCGGGTAATAGGCGTTCTTCCGCTGGGAAAGATGTGACAGCGGTGAAAGACAGAAAGAAGCGACAATAATAAGAAATCAGGCAGCGAGCGAGGTCTGATGGAGAGGGCGAGAGAGTGAAGAGGGGGGGGGGGGGGGAGTCTTTTGAAAGAAAAGGCGGCATCCGCTCGCGCGATGCATGTGAGCACCGTTGCCGACCGGAAATTGTCCGGCCACAGTACTTGGTAGGAACCGGCGCGTTGATTTCGGGGAGCCCGCCTGCGCCTCTGCGGGCTTGTGTACAGTCGACGCCTGGCCGGTGGTAGTGTGTGCATCGCCAGTTCTCACCTGCAGCTGCCGCTGATGCTTCGCGGAAGGCGCGCGTAAAAACGTCACACATGGACCCGAAATGACATGGGTGCCACCACTCTGCGGCTAAACTCAACTTGCTGGAAGACGCGAATGGTGCTTGCGTAACGAAAAAAAAAAAATTATTCTTTGTAGGTGCGGAAGAGGGTGGCCTCGATTGTTTCTTGTTGTTTGTTCATTTTGTTTTCACTAGTTTTTTTGGCACGTGCAAAAATGTTACTTCGATGACGTGCCTAGAAAATATCTAACGTGCTTTTTTATGCTAGAAGTAACATCTTCAATGAGAATATTGCGTTTTAATTATACTCAAGAAATGAAAAGAATCCACAAAAGGGCATCGTTATTAATTACAATGTCTGCGCAGAAGAGTCCCTGTTCGCTTTGTGACCAAATGACTATGCCTAGACAAGCGCATCCATTGATATGTAAAATTAACAATTATATGCTACATTTCATTAGCTGTGGCGAGAAAGAAATACTCATTTTCAATGCTCCACTACGGTGTCTCTCATAATCCAATTGTGGTTTTGGGACGTTAAACCCCACATATCAATAAATAAATCATTTTCAATGCTAGTAAATTCTACATTTTTATCAAATCCGAACACAACGACAACGAATGTATTTCTGTATTCGAAAACCAATTCATGCCACTGAGGCAATTTTCTGGAATGAAGTGCCTTCTCTACTTCACCAGTCGTCATTCCTCTCTTCTCTCGAGTTGTACCCCCAGCAACTTCTTTATGCAACAATTTCATCGGGAAGTGAATTTCACTCTGTTCAGTCATTGTATAGCTTTCCTTTGTTTTTACCATCATGACCTTTAGTTTCTGTACTGCGGACTCAGAAGATGCAATTTTTTGAGCTGCGCAGATGATTTTTGCTTGAAGCATGAAAACATTTCCGAATGACACATCATACGAACCTCAATATCTAAAGGAATGCCTTGTTAACACTGTATAAAACCTTAAATCTACAGAACCTTAGTTAGGTCATGTTGGTTACTACTAAAACTTGCTTGCACACTGTCAAGAGTAAAAGAAGTAAGGAACTGCAAATATGAAATTTGAAGGCCAACTTGTATTTTTCTTGTTCGTACGGAATGTACCACGCTGCATCTATATTGGCTGTTCTGGTCAGTCTGTTATGCCATGCTCACTCGGAGCACATTGCTACGGGGTATACAACCTTTCCTTTCCATCGATGGCTCCCTTTTTTACTGAAATACACTCTCAGCAAGGTTCCGGATAACGAATGGCACATAGGCAGCACGCTCCTACGTACTGACTAAAATCCTGTCGATAGGGAGTCCAGCAATAAAAAAATACCTGTGACAGCAACGCGGCGCGAAAGTAGCGCCTTTAGCCGGTAAGAGCAGGCGCAAGAAGGAAAAAAAAAAAGGAGAGCCGCCACCTCTGTCGCGACAGCCTGGCGCCCGGAGCTGCATCAACTTTCGCAGACCCGTTCAGCGCCGGGCGCGAGCGCCGAAAAAAAAGGGGGGGGATGCCGCCCCCCCCCCCCCGCCGCTGCTTCGCCAGCTCGGCGCCCGGCGCCGGCATCACGTTCACCGTCACCTGCATGCCGTGGCATTTGTGCGTCGCCGTTTGATCCCGCTGTCTTGTGATGGTCATTTTTCTACAAGATGGTCTGGGACTGAAACATTTTCCAGTGCCTTGCGGCACACTTTATTTAAGCTATCATGCGTCTACTTGCATTTGGGATAACACTAGGATGCACATTCCCAACGTTACTCGTTTGATTTCAATAAAAGAGTACAAACAACTTACCGTTCATCAGTTGTCGAGGTAGGACGTTGTGATATGCACTAAATAAAAGAGTACTAGTGTATGCATGACAGCTTACAGCTTACTGAAACACTGGCCTATGTATGTTGATGCTCGTGTTCTAGGAAACAAGTTGAACTGATGATATTAGGAAAGCATGGCAAAAAAGAAACACACAGAAGGCAGCGAGACAGAGAAAGATCAAAATTGAAAATCGATTGGTTGATGTTTGATTAGTGGTTGCTTAATTTGATGATGAACTTGAACATCAAGTAAAGAAGTCAGAAGTCGAGGGCAGAAGTCAGCAAGAGAACGTATGTCACCGACATTTCCTCACTCTTTTGAATAATAAGTACAATTCTCATATTCCAGCATGGATTTGTAACAGTGAACCACGACCAAGGCAACCAATGTACTGCTGTGGAGTTAATGTACCAGCTATAAAAATCCCCATTTTCTAAATAACAACTGCATGCAGTAACAATAAATATTTTGAGGTTCGTTTTGTACCATTTCTTGACCCCAACTGCACGCAGATGTTCGCGAAAGAGATGTGCAGAAGAAAAATTTATTTGGAAGGAGACCACCCCGCCGCGGTGGTCTAGTGGCTAAGGTACTCTGCTGCTGACCAGCAGGTCGCGGAATCGAATTCCGGCTGCGGCAGCTACATTTCCGATGGAGGCGGAAATTCTGTAGACCCGTGTGCTCAGCAATAATACGGAAAGACGGGCTAGTTGGTACTGCTGCTAAATATGGTGTCAAAGTTGTATTCTCGGCAAAGAACAAACTAGGGGGCGTGTGTCCGGCTGTAAATAATCTGTACGAGGAAAGGACGAAGGATATCAGTGGCAATTGTTCCAAGCGTGCAGGTCATCAGGTGGTTGAGTGCAAAAGAAAGGTAGTTTATAAGACCCCTTTCAGTTGTGGGAACTTTTATGTCGGTCAAACTGGCCGATGCTTAAATGTGAGGTTGAAGGAGCACATGACCAACTTGAAGGGGAGGCCAGAAACACATTTAGCAATGCACTGTGCGCGTTGTTCTTTTAGTGCATGTAAGCCGTTGTTTGATCAAACTAAGGTTGTGTATGTACACCCAAATCAGACAACAAGAGAAATAGTAGAAGCGTGGCACATATCTAGACTTAAAGATATGTGCATCAGCCATCCGTCGATATCGCTTAGTGAAAAAGAAATTGAATTGCTGAACAACATGTGATATTTATGGTTTTTTAAGATTGTACGATGCCGTTTTTGCTCATGCGCGGTGATCATGGGGTGCAAGGAAGCGTATATATTCTGTTTTCTTACTTAATAAAAATCAGTTGTTAGTCTGCGCTGGTCATTGTGTTCCCTTCTTCTGTGTCCTTGTGTGTGTGCGCAAAAACTTCAATTATGCCGTGTGCTCAGATTTGGGTGCACGTTAAAGAACCCCAGGTGGTCGAAATTTCCAGAACCCTCCACTACGGCGTCTCCACTAATCATGTGGTGGTTTTGGGACGTTGAACCTCACAAATCAAATCAATCAATTTGGAGGGAGACTGATCTGTCCGTCGCTTATTTGTGTACGTCATACTTGACCTTGGCGCGTATTTCGGCATTCACATGAACAGTGATGTGATGCTGAATAAAGGTAAGAGTAGCCACTCCCCCTAAATAAGATCAGGTAAAGACTGAAAATGAGTAAAAAGCGCTCTATATGGCAAAATAATGCGCATAAATTCTAATTGCGGAAATAACTAATCGTCGATACGCTTAAAAGGCACTGCTGCCCCAGCGTGCAGCTCGCGGCAGTTCATGCGCGTGAAATACAAAGGTTAGAGTAGGCACGCTATAATACCCATGCAACGTTACGTGTGAAAGCGCATTATCTTTAAACAGCTGAGAATTTCGCTGCTGTCAATGACACGCGTGTACCTCGCGACACAAATAAGCGAAATTGCTCACAGCGCACGCACGTGCGAGAAACATACGCAGGTTTCGACAACCGAACAGAGCCTCGTCGCACTGGTATCCGCAAATTTTGGTGAGCGAAACGCCCGCGGTTCATGGGGAAGCACTATAACGACGCACAAACACACGCTAACCGTTCTTCCGGCACGGTGCACCTGGAACCGAAGTCGGAGCCGAAAGCGGTCACCGTGGTTGTCTCGAGTTCATGACGCCCTATAACCTGTTCGCGGATCAAATGCATGCTTAAACAAATGCATATGGCGCAAGAAACAGTTCAAGTTTCCGCTGATGGTTTGAAAAAGCCACTTTGTAGATATATACCCGCAAAAAAACTCTCCTTCGTGCAGTGGCGTTGTGGTGCATTGTGCAAGACATTTGCTTCACGTGCATGCGGTCCCGAGTTCGATTCCAGTGCTGAGTGTGCTTTGCATGTTAATCTCTCAGATGTAGATAATTGTGATACTGATGGTCTTCTAATTACTTTTAGTCATAATATCTATCGGATTATGGCAAGAAACCGCCCTCAAATGAGTAAAATAATGTTTTTTTTTTTTTCGCCACCGCCTCAGGGCCAGACCGCCTACAGAAATGTCACGCCTAGCCGCATGCCATATCTTAGCAGGAAAAATCTGGCTTAAAATCCCGGCTATTTTGAAGGCCACTTTGAATTGGGTTGATTTTTCTGGGACACGGCTACAGAGCCGGGTAGGAGCGGCTATAATTTGACTTGATGTCCTGCCTGCAGGCGTGTATTCTAGCCAGGATTTGACTAAGGCTGTGGAAAATAAACAAAAGAGCTGTCACCGTTACTTGGCAGCAGCTACCCATTTCCTCTTGGTTGTTACAAATAAAGATTAGAAAAAAAGTAGCATATATACATATGTCCTACATATGTGAGTGCAAAATTTCTCATATGGGCAGAAAAAACACTTTGCCGCCATGCTCCCTTTTAACTATAGTCCGCTGAGTAGTGGTCACAAATTTTTGTTTCTTCGAAAAAGGGTTGCAGTACCTTCGTTGTTTTGGCATTTTAGATGGCCATGGCCTAGTATTTTATCCAATGCATACGGTCGCTCGGGATCTAACGTATGGAGTTCCTGTTCGAGTCACGTTCGGTGTGTGTCGTGTTTCGGACAGTCGAGCAATAGATGACAGATATCCTCGTTGTCATTGCCGCATGAACATGCTAACAATGTTGCACGCTAAATACGAAGTAGGAAGTGCTTTGTGTAAACAGTTCCGAGTATATGTAAGCAGGTCTGAGTGTCGAACGCTTTGGGAGGTAACGGCCTAATTGGCATTCAACATTACGATCAACAGCACATATAGGATAGATTCGTTTGTTTTGTCTGTGAACCAGGTATAGACACATAATTCACGTTTAGTTATTCTTAAAATTCCATTTACATCATATTAAAATAAAGGAATGAGGCGGGTTTGCGTAGAATGATGAGCGGTTTTCGCCAACTCATCTGCCCTTTCATTTCCTTTGATTCCGCAGTGACTGGGAACCCATTGAAATGCCACTCGATGATTCGACTTCATGGCTTTTGAAAGCTCTTTTAATATAGCCTTCTTCAATAGCCTTCTCTCTTGAATTCGCAGTATGAGTTTTTCCTTCAGCGTTTATAACGGCTTCGTCGTGATCAAATTCATTACACATTTCCTCGTGTAAGGGGTAGTGGCATGTTCGACTCAGATGACTGAATTCGGTGTTGGTGGATTCGTTCGGAAAATTCACCTGCAGGGTCACTTACGTATTCACCTGAGGCGACTAGAACGCGAAAGCATTCTTTCCTTCTTGTTAACACTCGTTCCTACCAGCCTCTCCCCGAAAGCCTTCTGCTCGTAATATGGTGTTTTGCTGTCTCCAGCGGAGGCATTGCACGCTTTCGTACATCACTTTGTTCTTCCTTGCCTCCACGGGTGGCCCGGCCCACCTTTGAATAAGCGACTATGTCATTACGTCACAAATGTTGGCGATCTGTGACGTCAAGGTGGACACCATATGATGTTGTTAACCCATGATGATGATTTTTTGCATCTCTTGTGTTGACGTCGCCAACGCGGGACGCCGCTGAGGATGATGGTAAAGTTTTGAATTTGGTGAGGCTTCTATGTTTTTCGTCTTAACATATACGGCAAATGATAGAACAATGAATTGAGCGCTCAGTTTTTTTTTTGTTGGACACACGAATACATAAGATGATGAAGACAAAAAGAAGCATAGAGGGCATTATATATATCATTTAATCAAACTTTAGTGATTGTGAATTAAAGAGACATAGAAGTGAACGAACAAACGAGTTGTTGCCTCTGGAAACCGAATCCACAAGCTTCTGTGTTGACGCTATCACTTCTGGTCACGCCCAGATGGCAGAAAATGTTACCATTGGTTCCAAGAGCATCGAAATTAACTGAAAACATAGCGTTATAATTTCAATCACTCCAACCAAATAAAAGCAAAAAATAAAAGCGCGATGTAATAGGTAAAAAAAATGCAAATTAAAATTAAACACCAAACAGCTGTTGTCAGTTCAAAGATGCTCCATCCTCTGGAGCTTTCTATCCATGCCTTTCAGAAGCTTTCATCGCGTTTCCTATACGTCAGGAGACAGTTATTTGCCAACTTGCGCTCGGTAATAATCAAACTCAGGATCGCTAAAGACCCTCCGTTGATGATGGCTGAAATCAATATTCGCTTTAACAAGGCAATTGGCTCCATATTAACGATGTTATATGTAAAGTGATATAGTGTGACTGAGATGCCAACTGCGAATCTCTGAGACAGATTTTAGGGAA